>BCLF01000038.1:802162-834477 GCA_001602275.1 Zoysia japonica
TTTTTTTTTTTTTCCCCCCCCCCCCCCCCCCCCAACCACCTATTTTAGGATAAGGCTGATCAGATTGCTGCATAGTAAAAAACTAATAGTGTGACCATTTCTTGTTAAAGTATTGAGTGCTACTTTGATATTGATTTTCATCTGCACTCTATAATATGTTTGCTATATATATTGACTAATCGATCTCCATAATCTTGTGGTGGTGCTGCTGCATCAGTTCCTGATGCGGGTCATGGTGGCCATCTCCTATAAAAAATAAACGATCACTTAAATTTTACCTTTTAGAATGATTGAAGTTAGACATAAATCTCATTATTTTAGTTACTATTTTTTTAACACTGTAGCGTTAGCAAGGGCATTAGACTAGTAACAAAAAAAACTTTTTAGGAAGGAAATTTGTCGAAGTATATCGTAGGAACTACGTAGTCTCCATGGCGTTTTTTTATCTACGCTGGTCCTATGAGCTGCAATCTGCAGACCTCTTAGACGGTGACCTGGTTTGGGAAGACCCCAGGGTGGTTTGTGTCATTGTGTCTTTGTGGAAGAACCCCAGGGTGGTTTGTGTCTTCGTGAAAGAAACGCCAGGGGCCAAGCAAGGCTCGGACGGCTAGGCTGCAGCCATCATCAACTCGGCGGCAACGCAGTAGACGCAGCCACAGAGGTCCACAGGGTTGGATACTGCCCCACAAACCAAAATAGCCGTGTCTGGGCCACACCGCTCTAGCTGGCCATCTAGCTGGCCATCATACCCGGCTATTTTGACCCAGCATAAGCACGACGCGGCACGAGAGTGGGGCGGGCTGGGCTAGCCCGATGCAAGACACGAGTCATTCTTCGACCTGGTCATAGGTCTATTGGCCCGCACGGGCATGGCCCATTCCAGGTCTGTTGGTCCGGCACGGGCATGGCCCATTTAAGCCAGCCTGGTCAAGCTTGATACCAGGCCTGTTTAGCTCGTTTGGTCCGACACCGACTCGTCTGTTTCGTTTATTATTTTTTTAATATTATATTAAATATATATAATTTCACTTATTTATATATAAAATTTAGAATTTTTAATATTATACAATTAGTTTTCATTAAGTTTTGAGAAAAAATAATATTTTTTTCTCGTGCTCCGGGCTGGCTTGCCTGACACGGCACGACGCATGACAAATCAGTCGGCCGTGCTTGGGTCTGAGCAGACAGTCCGCGGGCCGGCACAGCACGGCCCGATCAACTAGCCAGGCTGTGCTGGGCTGCCTCGGAGTTAGCTTGAGCCCAGCTAGGCCCGTGCTGTGCTGGCCCGGCCCGGCCCAGCCCATTGGCTGTGTTGGTGCCTGTGGTCTGTTTTCTGGGTGGAGATGGTCTATGCTGGTTTCGCATAAGCGCACCGTTGGTTTCCTAGCTGAAGCTCATTGGGCACCCATGGTTCATTGATTCTCTTGTTGCATCACCAGAGCAAACTATTGTCTGTTTTCAACTTGCTTACCTTCTTGTACACGTTACCAACAGATATACTAAGTAGTATAAGGTTATATTTTAATTGGTTCATTCATGCAAGATACTTATATGCCCACAACGTGATTAGCTTAGTGTTCTACGAGGATGATGATTTGCTTCTTGTTAGTTTTATATCGCAACTATTCTTCTTCAAGCATAATTGGTTGATCAACTAGTTGTTACATTTTATGAAAAATCTCTGATTGTTCTATTTACATAGTGTACGACGCAAATCATATTCAATCTAAAAGTTCATGTCTTTGAACATTATATCAATATATCAGCAGGAAACTTTCAAGTTTCTAACAGAATTATATATATTTGAGGTACACAACAGAAATCTATAGGAAAGTAAAATTATAATCACCGATAGTGTTATATATATGAGATCATGACCTTTTTGCAATGACACGCAATAAATTATTTCAATCTTACAATTTATAAATATGTACCGTTGTACTCCTCAACTAAATAATGTTTCCTATCATGCAAATGCAAGGGACATTGACTAAAAATTCATACTACTCCATCTTTCTCTTACCGATGGAGCTGTGGTTTTCGGAAAACTGCGAAAACCTATCAAAAACCGTTTCGAATTGAAAAATCAAAACTTGAACAAAATTTATTCGAAATTTTACAGTAAATCGGTCAGTTTCACCGGTTTATTGATCGGTTTCTTCGGTTTTATTGGTTTTTAGATTTTAGATTTCAAACATACCTATTTCACTAGTTTACCTTTAGTTTTATCGATTTATCTACCGATTTTCAAATTCTAAAAATTTTCAACTTTTATTTTTTTTAATTTTCACAGTTTTGTTAACCTTAGAATTCACGTTACAAACTTACTACAATTTGCTTGCAGCACTCATTGCCAATTTCCCAGACGGTCCACGGACACCAGGTCTACGCAGGAGACGACCAATCACCCTTCACCCCTTCGATCCGAATCCGATGCGTCCGATGCTCGCTGTACTGGTACACCCACGCGATCACCACCGTCCATCCACTTAAAACCCACACTTCTCTTTCCTCTCCATTTCCCCCGCCTCCCGATGTCCCGCACCGCCGTGCCGCCATGGCCGCCTCCACCGCGGCGTCTCCACTCACGTGTCACAACCTCGGCCAGCGCCTCCAGCCCCGCGTCCCCTCCCTCTCCTTCTCGCTCGCCGCCGCTCCTTCTCCATCGCGGCCTCCGCCTCCAAACCCATCTCCATCTCCCACTCCCTCCCCTCCAAGCCCCTGACCTCGGAGACCCCCCGCCACGTCCTCACCCCCGTTGCGGCCTCGGCTTCCGCGGGTGCCCGGGCACCCGCGCCGGCCTCCCCGCCGCCGTTGCAGGGCGCGGCCATCACGCCGCTGCTGATCTCCATCGCGACGGGCGTCCTCATCTGGTTCATCCCGGCGCCGTCCGGCGTCCCCCGCAACGCGTGGCAGCTTCTGGCCATCTTCCTCTCCACCATCGTCGGCATCATCACGCAGCCGCTCCCGCTCGGCGCCGTCAAGCTGCTCGGCCTCGGCGCCGCCGTGCTCACCCGCACGCTCACCTTCGCCGCCGCCTTCTCCGCCTTCGGTGACCCCATCCCCTGGCTCATCGCGCTCGCCTTCTTCTTCGCTCGTGGGTTCATCAAGACCGGGCTCGGCAAGCGTGTCGCGTACGCCTTCGTCTCTGCCTTCGGGGGATCCTCGCTCGGCCTCGGCTACGCGCTCGTCTTCGCGGAGGCGGTTCTCGCGCCCGCCATTCCCTCCGTCTCAGCGCGCGCCGGCGGCATCTTCCTCCCGCTTGTCAAGTCCCTCTGCGAGGCCTGCGGCTCGCGCAGGGGGGACGGCACGGAGCGGAAGCTCGGAGCCTGGCTCATGCTCACCTGCTTCCAGACCTCCGTCATCTCCTCGGCCATGTTCCTCACCGCGATGGCCGCAAACCCGCTCTCCGCCAACCTTACCGCGGGCACCATCGGGCAAGGGATCGGATGGACGCTGTGGGTCAAGGCCGCCATTGTCCCGGGACTGCTGTCGCTCGTGCTCGTTCCGCTCATACTGTACGTGATCTACCCGCCGGAGATGAAATCCAGCCCTGATGCGCCGCGCCTGGCTAAGGAGCAGCTGGCCAAGATGGGGCCCATGACCAAGCAGGAGACCATCATGGCTGGCACGCTGCTGCTCACGGTCTAACCCAATGTTTACCTTTGTTTTCTCTTCCATGATATGCATTTGCTAGTTGTACTTCCTTTTTTTTTTCTTCTCGTATTAGTAGCTTTTAGATTTCTGATGGGTATAAGCAATTTATGAGCCATCTTGCGTAATTGCATTTTTAGATGCCACATTTCATGTCTGTAGAGTGTTAGAATTCTGCTAGTGCTAAAGAATTGAAAACTGAAGTACAGCTATATATGGTAATGGGGAGCTCCATGCGTGCAATATTTGCTCCCTGTATTCAGTGCCATGTAGTGATTTGTGATAGTTTGTAGTAACATTTAGCTCGGTTTCACTTAGAATGGGAACCTGATTTCACAGGAGTAGATGCAACTCTAATCAGAGCATGCTTTACATATCTGTCATTGCCCTTACTGCATCTAACTGAAATAAAAACTGGACTATTTTCTTGACTGAACATTTTACTCTGCATGGCACCAGGTTGGTCTTTGGATCTTTGGAGGAATGCTGAATGTTGATGCGGTATCTGCAGCAATTCTTGGCCTATCTGTTCTCCTAATCTCAGGTGTTGTCACATGGAAAGAGTGCTTGGCAGAATCTGTGGCATGGGATACCCTTACATGGTTTGCTGCACTTATTGCAATGGCCGGCAACCTCAACAAGTATGGCTTGATCTCTTGGTTCAGTGAGACTGTTGTGAAGGTACACGCCCTTTGCCTCCTGCGATTCTATTTGTTTTTCATGATCTTGGACTCTTTGACATACCCAAAGTCAAGTGACAGAGTGACATTCCTTTATTTTGGTAAGTTTACATGATTAGTGTGTTTTGCCAACTAAATTACCAAATAAATACTATGGATTATAGAGATTGAGCATGAGATGCGTTTTACCAAAATATGGCATGATGTAACATGTTAGAACCTAGAAACATCCAGCTGCAGGGGGCTGTTGTGTTACTTTTATTTGTTTTGTTACCTTGCTCTGCAAGCTCAATTTTTTTTTTTTTGAGCAGGTAAATTCTTGAACTCATTTTGATCCTTCTAAGAAATATTTGACAACTTCCTGTGTTGTTTGTTTGTTCACACTGAAAAAAAGGCACTTAAAAAATAGGAGGGGTAGGAAACTTGTGTAACTTGTTTTTTGGCATTGCTAGAAATGAAGTAGGAACGATTCTTCTTGGCATATTGGACCTTAGTTTACTGGTTGCCAGTCACATGCTTACGAATACATATGCGTAAACATGAAAAACACACAATGGAATATTTTAGTTAGATCGTTGTGACATTGTGCAGTTTAATATAAGTTGAACTAGTATGTCTGCGTTTATTTTTTCATTCAGAGTGACATCAACGTGATAGATTAGAAAGTATTGTTTAGTATCTTTGCTGATCTCTCCTTCATTACCTTGTGTTTGTCCCTTTGTTGGAGGCCTTGGTTTGTCGTGACAATTATCCTTCGGTGTCTTGGTGCTGCTGTACTTCTACTCCCACTACTTCTTCGCCAGTGGCGCTGCACACATTGGAGCCATGTTTACCGCATTCCTGTCGGTTGCAAAAGCCTTGGGCACCCCTCCACTATTTGCTGCTATGGTTATGTCGTTCCTCTCGAACCTCATGGGTGGCATCACACACTATGGTATTGGGTCTGCCCCTGTCTTCTACGGTGCAGGGTATGTCCCATTGGCTCAGTGGTGGGGCTATGGGTTCTTAATCTCGGTCGTAAACATCATCATCTGGCTTGTTGCGGGAGGCTTCTGGTGGAAGATGATTGGCCTGTGGTGAGCACACAGGAGACACGAGATCAGTACATTCCCATTTCACTAGAGGAGAAAAGGAAAACTATTCCTAATTTGTAGGGTCTGTAACTGGCACAGGTTCTGCCGTCCGCAATTTTGTTGTCGACATGATTGCAACCCATTCTTTAGTTAGTATCGATGCATCTGTTCCCATCGTTGCAGCTGCTAATCGTGATGCCAGGGTGAAATTTAACTGGCGAATGTTGTTACGTTATGCTCTCTGGCACTCTGGATCTTTTGGAGATCATTCTCTGCATATG
The DNA here is from genome assembly GCA_001602275.1 of Zoysia japonica. Taxonomy (NCBI): domain Eukaryota; kingdom Viridiplantae; phylum Streptophyta; class Magnoliopsida; order Poales; family Poaceae; genus Zoysia; species Zoysia japonica. The sequence goes on from BCLF01000038.1 coordinate 807,851, forward strand.
TGCCCATGATTTTGAATTTTTGCATCCGCTCTTTTTTCTGTTTGGATTGTGTTATATGTGTCTTGTTTAGTTTAATTTTTACGCATTCATCTGATTGCTTCAGATTGCAGCTGATTCTTTGTGCATACATGGTAATCGTCCAACTGGCATTATTGTGAGTTCATGTTCCAGGTTTCCTTTGTTGTTGCACCAGATATGCTGTGCATATCCATTTGAATCTCAAATATGGTCTTGCTAAAGATATTATTTTTGCTGTATGTTTCTGTGAGCGTTGATGAACGTACTACAGCTGTGTCGCTAAATCACTAGCGCGATTGCAAAATGGAAATTTGAAAGCACAAGATGCTCTTTGGACTAGGACGTTACCTATAAAATAAACTGTCACGAAATATAAATTTCTTTCCACCATAGGTAGGTGATGGAACGTATACAAAACCAAGAAACGTAAAACGCAATGGCTTTGAAATTGATCTAGGATCGTGAGACGCAAAGCAAATGACATAAATCTAAGTTCAAGAAGAAATTTGGGTGGTTTTTTTTTTTGCATAAATGGGAAAACTAGCAGCTAGTTTTCTTGTCAATCTGGATAAATCGGGTGTGGTCGTGTCTATTAAGCTGTGTCCACGGTTCAGTTACAGTTCAAACAGGGGAAACTAGTCCCCACCAGGTGACGAAAAGCGTAAAAACCAATCGAACTGAGCAAATGCCAAAAACAAAATTTGAATGAATGTTGGTTGAGATGTTACAGTAAATTAGTCTTTTTTTCAATTTACCAATCGGTTTTATTGGTTTATAGATTTTTTTTTAGTTTCACTGGTTTTGAACATTCAAATTTTAAACCTACAAATTTATCAATCGGTTCGACCGTTTTCAATCTGAAAGTTGCCTGCCTAGAGCGGGTGAATAGTGAATAGGAAACGACCTGAAATTCGAGTATAAAAACAATTTCATCAGTAAAAACAGAGTGCGGACTAGTCTGGTAAGCGGACTTGTCCGGTCCTTACGGATTAGTGAATGAGTGATTCAACGAAGAACGAGTGGAGGAGGGGGAAGGAGGATTATATAGATTAAGAAGCGGACTAGTCTGGACAAGTCCGAATATCGGGCTCAACGGTAATATGGTCATCTCTCTGAAGTCTGCAGAGGACACGGATAACTTCGCTAGCAGACTATTCCGGTCGAGCGGACAAGTCCGGTTGGGCCGTGGTAACCATTTTGTAGTCCGCCCGCCCTGCGGACAAGTCTGTTGGCGGGCAAGTCCGAAAAATAATGAGGTGCTCCTCTGGAGTCCACAGGCCTTAACGGATAAGTCCGAGCCCGGACTAGTTCGGCTCTCCTCAAAGAGACAACTCCCTGGAGTCCGCAGCTTGATCCGGATATGTTCGGTGCCAGACAAGTCCGAACACCCGGATAAGTTCGGAATGAGCTGCGTGCTCTCTCTCTAGAGTCCAACCACTGGATGAACAAGTCCGGGGAACCGGACAAGTCCGGAGCCAGTAACTAAACTAAGACTATTAAGATAGAGATGGAATGAGAAAGTTTGAGCACTTAACCATTTTTAAGACAGAAAATACTGAACCCCCTTGATAGTACGGTCTTATGAATCAAGAAAATATAAATACTATAAACACCGGAGCCAAGGAACCAACAATACTCTTTTCCTTTTTGGGGTTGATAAACATGCATAAACTTAGTTTCTGCACACATACTCACAAAATGCCATCAAATGCTTCCATTGTTTGTCACAATTCATCCCAAAATCCACAAGAGATCCTAGATGCACTTTTAATCTCCCCTTTTTTTGATGAATTGATGACAACCAATGAGAAGCTACAAGGATAATCAAGTATTACAAGTTAAAGAACACACAAGCTCCCCCTAAGCCCATGCACATCAACACATACTAAGATGACAATAGAAGCTTATATGAATTTCAACTTGTAACCAAAAGTAATATGCAATGAGATAGATAAAGCACATAGATACCACATCATCACATAAGCAAATGTCATGGAGTACGAAATATTACAAACCAAGTTTCAAAACCACACAAATCCAAATAGTTCACTTCAAAGGTAGATAAAAGATGGATAGATAAATAGGAGCTTCTCTATTTCTCCCCCCTTTGACATCAAGACACCAAAAAGGAAAGAAAAGAGAGAGAGAGAGAGAGAGAATGGCAGCTACTCCTCGGCATCATCATCACTAGCTGTCTCAGAGTCATCATCTGACTGCTGTCCTAAGTATGCAGGCTCCTCATAAATAAGATCTGCAAATGAGTCATAAGTTGGGGGAGTTTTTTCCTTCAATATCTGAGCTGTCTAGAGAGCGAAGAATCCCCTGTTGACGTTGCCATTCTTTAGTGACTCTAGTGTTCTTCTTTCGAGCAACCCTCTCCTTGTGAGCACGAGCATCAATTTTCTGATATATCTTGAAAAAACATTTAAGAATCTTGAACATCCCGCTTCTATCATGAGAAGATGATGGAGGTGAACTGGCAGGAGCCCTCCTAGGAGCTGGACGAGTAGAAGGTAGAGCTCGAGTAACAGCAGCTGGTACTTGTGGTTGAAGTTTCCTGTGTGACTCCTCCTTCTCAAACACTTTGTCGGTGACCTTCTCAATCATGCACATAATATAGGGGGCATAAGCGCATGCCCTATTTGGCTTTTGTGCAATGTCGAGAATCTCCGAGAACATAAAGTCAAAGTGTTGAACTTTTCTTGTCCCGACAACCACTTGAGCAGGTTCCTTCCATGACCATGAAGATTAGATGCATCGCCTTCTCTAGGAGCCAAAGTCTTTCTAAGAATGCGATGCATTACCTTATAGAAGGGAATGAACCCGGTAGTGTTTGACGGAGAGAAGTGAGAGGAGGTGTCATATATGAAGTCCATCTCATTAACATCAAGTACTGGCTCATTGTGAATCCTGGCTGAACAAGAGAAACCACATCGGAACTTGATGATGTTGGCAAACCGTCGCACTGTCATTGAGTACTATTTTGACCCTGTCATCCAATAAATCTTAGCCTCTCCTTTTTGATGATAGTTAAGAGTGGCATAGAATTGCGCTATCACTGCCTTGTTCCATGAGTACTTGAAACTCAAGATGTCCTTTATCCCATAAAAAGTGCAAGCCTCAATAACTTCATTGAAAATAGCATTGTTCTTTCTGGTCATATACTCCCAGTCAACCCACTGCATGTCAATCACTGGATTCTTCAGCTTCAAGTACACAGAGTAGTAGTAATCTGCATGAAAATAACTCCAGAACCTTGTACCAATGCATTGCTTGTCCTCATCATAGCAGTTCTCTCCTCTCCTAATCACAGCTGCTAAAGCATTTCTCATATAGTCCACACCTTTCCTGCCTCTCTCATGATCCACAGGTATAGTTAGCACCATGTTGATGGTCTGAGGCTCCTCATGAATGTCATCATGATCAACAACCGAAAGATGAACCTCTCATCTTAGAACTAACTTTCCTGACCACACGGCGAGAGCTGCTTGCACCTGACATGCTGACAACTGGCATAGAGTACAGGATTAGAGTGGAATGTGAGGATGATTGATCAAAATTGATTCAACTTGTTCAACGTGATCTGCCTGGCATCGGACTTGTTCGGGGCAGCGGACATATGTGCAAGCGGACGAGTTCGGCCGCTCGGACTTGTCCAAAGCTCAACAGTGCACGCGAAGAATAAATCTTCACAACTTTTAGATCTGACCACAACTCCTAGCCATATTGCATACAAAGCACTTATAGCATCTTAGGAGAGACCTTATGCATGAAATTTGAAAGTTATGAACGGGAACAACCACATTTCAAACTCAAACCCTAGAGAAGAGGTTACCTTCAAACGAGGATGAAAAAGGAGCGGACTTTTGAGGTTCCGGACTAGTTCGAGGGTGGAGAAGCTTTTCCACGGAATAGATTCAATTTTCACCGATCGAAATGCCGGATCGCCACGAGAGTCACGAGCTAGGGTTTGGCGCAGGAGAGAGAAAGTGGAACAGTGTTTGGGGAAGAAGAAGACTCGGGGTTTAAATAGACCTCGTGGTCCGGACTTGTCTGGGTCCACGGACTTGTCCGCTGGCGGGCTGGTCCGGGATTGCGGACTTGTTCGGTCCTCGTAGTCTTGAATCAAGGAGTAGATCTTTGATATTGAAGAAAAGTGAACCATTGGACAATTTTCAATAACACAAACATTATTATGCAAAGTGTGATCAGAAACAATCAATCAATCAACCATGATTACACTTTCTAAAATAAGATTTTCTAAAACTCTTGAGGTTTTTGAAAAACAAATCATGCAAGATGTTTTACAAATCTTTTATTTTCAAAATCTATCCTATGTCACAGCAGGTGTGCAACATCTCAAGTCACGTTCTGAGAATCAAGGATATTTAGCTCATTTCTTAGTTCACAAAAGCCTCTCTCATCTAGAGGTTTGGTGAATATGTTGGCTAGTTGCTTTTGTATGAGTATATGAGAAATTTTGATGTCCCCTTTGATGAAGTGGTCTCTTAAAAAGTGGTGCCGAATGTCTATGTGTTTGATGCGGGAGTGCTCACATGGATTGTAAGCAAGCTTTATGGCGCTCTCAATGTCACATAAGAGAGGAATATGGTTCAATAATACTTTAGAGTTTGCTGCATCCATAGAAGTTGAGCACAAAAACTACCGGCTACGACATACTCCGCTTCGGCTGTGGAAAGGGCAACGAAATTTTGTTTCTTAGATGACCAAGACACTAGAGATCTTCCCAAGAACTGGCAAGTCCTCGATGTGCTTTTATGGTCCACTTTGCATCCGACATAATCCGCATCAGAATACCCAATGAGATTGAATTTTGAGCCTTTAGGGTACCATAGTCCTAGGTTTGGTATATGAACTAAATATCTCGAAATTCTCTTCACGGTCACTAAGTGACATTTTTTGGGATCAGCTTGAAATCTTGCACACATACATACACTAAGCATGATATCCGACCTAGATGCACATAAGTAAAGGAGAGATCCAATTATGGAGTGATATACCTTTTGATCGACGGATTCATCCTTCTTGTTGAGATCAAGATGGCCATTGGTAGGCATAGGGGTCTTCATTGGCTTTGCATTTGCCATGTCAAATTTCTTGATCATATCTTGAGTGTACCTGGCTTGGCAAATGAAAGTCCCTTTTCTTAATTGCTTCACTTGAAACCCTAGAAAGAAAGTCAATTCTTCCATCATAGACATCTCAAAGCGTTTGGTCATAATCTTGCTAAACTCATCACAAAGAGATTTGTTAGTAGAACCAAATATAATGTCATCAACATATATTTGGCACACAAAGATCATTGGAAACGTTCTTTGTGAAAAGAGTAGAATCAGCCTTCCCTATTTTGAAGCCTTTCTTGATGAAGAAGTCTCAAGCACTCATACCAAGCCTTTGGTGCTTGTTTCAACTCGTAGAGAGCTTTGTGGAGTTTGTACACATGGTTCGGGTACTTTTGATCTTCAAAATCTGTTGGTTGCTCAACATATACTTCTTCCTTGATCGGACCGTTGAGGAAAGCACTTTTCACATCTATTTGAAATAGCTTGAAACCATGGTGAGTAGTAAAGGCAAGTAATATTCGAATGGACTCAAGTCTAGCTATAGGAGCATAAGTTTCATCGAAATCCAAACCTTTGACTTGAGAGTATCCTTTGGCCACCAATCTTGCCTTGTTTCTTACCACAATATCGTCTTCATTTTGCTTGTTGCGGAAGACCCACTTGGTTTCAACAATGTTTTGCTTGGGTCTTTCCACAATAGTCCAAACTTCATTTCTTCTGAAGTTGTTGACCTCTTCTTGCATAGCCATTACCCAATCTAAATCATTTAACACTTCTTCCACCCTAAGAGGCTCAAGACAAGAAACAAATGAGTAATGCTCACAAAATTTAGCAACACGAGATTTAGTGATTACCCTTTATAAATATCACCAAGTATTTGCTTGACGGGGTGATCTCATTGCACAGTTTGGTGTACTCATGGATGTTGTACTTGTGGTCTTGTCCCTTCACTGTCTTCTTCAATGTGTTGATCATGGATGAGAAGCTTTTCACTTTGATCATCTTCATCATTGACCTCTTGTTGCACTTCCTCACTCGTTTCGTCACCTCCCGTCATGCTATGTTCTTCTTGACTTGAGTGCGTTGATGACTCTTGATTTTCTTACGGCTTGATTTCATCTAGAGTCATTCTCTTGATTGCCATGGCCAGAGCTTCTTCATCAACTGTAATTTCATTAACAACTTGTTCCTCTTAGGAGCCATTAGATTTATCAAACATCACGTCACGTGCTATTTCAACGTAACAATTGGTTTTGTTGAATACATGGTAGACGTGAGCATTTGATCTATAACCAAGCAAGAACTCTGCATCAACTTTAGGTGCGAACTTAGAGGATTTGGGTTTCTTATTTAGCATATAACATTTGCTTCCAAAAACTCAAAAGTATGAGATGTTAGGCTTGTTACCGGTGAGAAGCGTATAGGGAGTTTTCTTCAAGAGTCGATGTAGATACAAGCGATGGCTTGCATGGCATGCTATGTTAACAGCTTCAGCCTAAAAATGATTGGATGTCTTGTACTCATCTAGCATTGTCCTTGACATCTCGATGAGGGTTCGATTTTCTTTCAGCAACTCCAATTTGTTAAGGGGTGTAGGGTGCTAAAAATTCATGCTTGATGCCTTCTTGATGCTTTCACTTGTGTATTCTTGAACTCGGTGCCGTTGTCACTTTTTATCTTCTTGATCTTCACTTCATACTTATTTTGGGCAATTCACTAGAATGTTTTGAGCACATTCTTTATTTCACCTTTGTCTTGCAAAAAAAAAACCCAAGTAAAGCGAGAAAAGTCATCAACAATAATAAGACCGTATTTGTTACCGCCAATGCTAATGTATGTCATGGGGCCAAATAAGTCCTTGTGTATCATTTCCAATGGTCTTGTAGTCGTCATTATGTTCTTTGAAGGATGGCTTGCTCCTATTTGCTTTCTGGCTTGGCATGCACTGCAAATTTTATCTTTCTCAAAGCAAATATCCGTTAGTCAAATGATGTGAACCCTATTTTGGAGTTATGAAGGTTTCTCATGCCAACATGGGCTAGGCAACGATGCCACAACCAACCCATTGTTGACTTGGCAACAAGACACATATCTGGGACTACTTCATTAGTAGAGAAGTCTACTAGATAAAGTTTTCTCTTCAAGTAGCCTTTGAATGTCATGGTACAACTTTCTCTTTTGTAGACGATCACATCATAATTGGTGAACAAATAATTGTAACCCATATCATATATTTGTGACACAGATAACAAATTGTAGCTCAAAATTCAACCAAAAAAACATTTGTAATGGATAGGTCATTGAAAATAGCAATTTTTTCAAAACCGATTACCTTTCCCTTTTTGTCATCCCCGAAGGTAACACTGCCATCTTGAGCCTTGTCCTCTTCAATAGATGAGAACATCTTCTCCTCCCCGACCATATGATTGGTGCAGCCGCTGTCAATCACCCAACTTCTTCCACCGGAGGAGTATTTCTACAAAATAGATTAGGCTTGTTTAAAGATACCCAAATTTGTTTGAGTCCTTTCACGTTAGTAACAAGAGATTTTGGCACCCACGCACAAGACGTGGTGTTCTTATGGCGTGGCCCAACATATCTAGCAATAACTCTACCAAAAGCATTTTTGGTTAGCACATAAGAAGCATCAAAATCATGAAAAAGTTTAGCACAATGAAGAGCGTTAGTGTTCTTTGAAGGAGGTATTGAAAAAGCTTCATTCTTGGTCTTGTAACTTCTTTCCTTGGTGAACTTCATGAATTCCGTGCCTTTCTTGTTTTCTCTTGCATTGTGGCTCTTACCCTTTACATAGCCAATGCCATCTTTGAACATGTGGACGTTGAGTATTCATGTATGCTTCCCTTGCGTACTTAGCCTTTTCTTGCTTGATGAAGATCTTGCTTTGTTAAGCTTGTGCATTGAGAGTCTTTACTTGTTCTTGAAGTTGCACAATGATCTTCTCATTTTCAACAATCTTCTCAATCTTCAAATCTTTGCACCTGTCACAAATAGCAGTCAAAGGGGGGCAAGACGCTTCTTTCAAGAAAGATGCTTCTTCTCTAAGTTCGCTAACTTGCACTTTAAGAAAAGAGTAGAGTTTTCCAAGGTGTTAAACTACTCTTGAAGTGCATCATTAGCGAATCTAAAGGTTTCGTTAGCATCATTAACTTTAGCTAAAGTTTTAGTTAATTTATCTACTTTCTTCCTCTTAAGAGCTAGGACATTCTCGAGATCAAGGTTTCTCTTCTTCTCAAGAATGAGCAAGTCTTCTTGCTTCTCAAAAATATCTTTTTGCCTCTCAATTTCATCTCTTTGCTTCTCAAGAATAGCCATTAGTTCAAGCAAGTTAGGCACATCATCATCATCTTCACTATCGCTAGAGTCAAGTTTAGATTTCAATACCTTAGACCCTTGAGGCAAGTGGGTGCTGCTTCTTCTCCATCACTCAAGCTTCCGAAGAGAGAGGTGTTAGTTGGAGTGACGCATATCGCTAATGTAGCAATTCCACCTTCATGGGAGTCGGAGTCGGAGTTCTATTCTTATCCTATGTGAGCTTGTTTGTTGTACTTCTTACCTTTGTCTTTCTTGTACTCTTTGTCACTCTTCTTCTCCTTCTCGTCCTTGTTCTTGGCGTTGGGACACTCTGCAATAAAATGACCTTCTTCTTCACATTCATAGCAAGTTCTCTTAGATTTTCTAGTTTTACATTTGCTAAAGCTCTTCTTGTGGAAGCCGCTTTTCTTCACGAACTTCTTGAACTTCCTCATGAGCAGCGCAAACTGTTCATCATCGCTTTCTTCTTCGTTTGAGCTTTGAATGTACACCTTTTTCCCTTTAGCTTTGAGGGCTATGCCCTTTTCTTCGTAAGTTGTGTTGCGATTAGAGAATTGACTCTTCTTGCCTCTTCATCTTGATCTTTTTGTGTAATAAGTCGCCCGAGTACTTCATCCGTGGTGAAGTTCTTGAAGTTTTCCTTCTCCCTAATAAAAGTACATAAATGTGAGTTTCAAGGTTAAAGGGCTTGAAGTAACCTTTTGTTAACTTTGATGTCTTCAAGCTTCACTCCTAATGCCCTTCTCTTGTTGACGATCTTCATGAGGCAATCATGAACTTCTTGAGGTTCCTTCATTCTTTTTCCTAATGAACAAGTTTTATTGCTCTCTTAAGAGATCTTCTCTTGCTTTTTTGAAGGTGTCCGTCCCTTCATGGATGATCTCTAGCTTCTTTCAAATCTTGTGGGCATTTCTTATCCCCATCACCTTGGTGTATTCATTTGGGCTTAGCGCCGAAATGATCACGGAGGCAGTTTGAGCATTGCGGTGCATGTTGACTTCATCCTTTTGAGTAGGATTTTCTTCATCTTCAAAGGTGAAGCCTTTCTCTACAATCTTCAAGATTTGTGGCCCCATCGACTCAAGGTAGCTGATCATCCAAAACTTTCAGTGCTAATAAAAGGTTCCATCTAAGATGAGAGTCTTCCACGAGGCTTGTCTAATTTTTAGCTCGTTGTAGTCGAATTGGATGTTGGAGTAGTTCTCCTTGCTTACGGATGAATCACCGATCTTCTCGGTAGACATCTTTAACTCTCCTAGCTGTTAAGCTATTGAAAAGAGAGTCCTTGTTCTGATAACAATTGAAAGTTGCCTAGAAGGGGTGAATAGGCAACGACCTGAAATTCGAGTCTCAAAAACAATTTGATCAGTAAAAACAGAGAGCGGACTAGTCCAGCTAGTCGGACTTGTCCGATAGCGGACAAGTCCGGTCCTTGCGGATAAGTCCGCTAGTCGTAGCAAAAAAATAGATCAAACACAAATCAAAAGGAGACAAGAGAAACAACAATTTTTGACCGAAGTTTAGCTTCACACACAAGTCTAAGTCTCTGTTGAGGAGTCCATAAAGGACCAGGTTGCACTAACCCTAAACCTCTCCAAGTGACCACAAAGATCAATTTGGTTAAAAATTAAATCGAAAAGGGTGATACAAACCTCCCGGATCTCACCACAATGGTCTTGATGGATTTCGAGCGACACCTAGCCATCTCCAAGAGTAATAGGCCTTACAAGTCCTGCAATGAAAAGATCAAGTGCTCAAATCGAATCGAGAATAAAAGGACTCACAATCTCTTCTTCCTTCAATCAAAACACTACAGGATTCAATGAAGAACGAGTGGAGGAGGAGAGGTGGATCTCAGAGAGTCTCAGGGCGTGATTTGAAAAGATGTGTAAGCTTTTGGTAACCCTAAGACGGAGAGGAAAGAGGATTATATAGATCAATCAAGGATGACCTTTCAAAAATGGTAGGAGCGGACTAGTCCGAAAGTTTGGACAAGTCCGGGCATCGAGCTCAACGGTAATATGGTCATCTCTCTGGAGCCCGCAGAGAGCACGGACAAGTCCGCTAGCAGACTAGTTCGGCCGAGCGAACAAGTCCGGTCAGGCCGTGGTAACCGCTCTGGAGTCCGTCCGCCCAGCGGACAAGTTCGAAAAATAACAGGGTGCTTTTTCTCTGGAGTCCGCAGGCCTTAACGGATAAGTTTGGCCTTGACTAGTTCGGATGAGTGGACTAGTACTGCTCTGCCAAAGGGGACAACTCTCTGAAGTACACAGCTTAACCCGGACATGTCCGAACACCCAGAGAAGTTCGAGGTGAGCTGCGTGATCTCTCTCTGAAGTCCAGCCACTTGACGGACAAGTCCGTTCTCGGACAAGTCCAGGGAACCGGACAAGTCCAGAGCCAGTAACTAAACTAAGACTATTGAGATAAAGATGGAATGAAAAAGTTTGAGCACTTAACTATTTTCAAGACAAAAAATGCTGAACCCCTTGATAGTACGGTGGTCCTATGACTCAAGAAAATATAAACACTATAGTCATCGGAGCCAAGGAGCCAACAATACTCTTTTCCTTTTTGGGTTGATAAACATCCATAAACTTAGTTTCTACACACATACTAGACTAATTTCACCGAAAACCACACCGAGCATTTTGTCGGTTTTTTAAAACCTTGGCTGTGTCCATATGTTGTAATTGAACTTACCAATTCGAAATATTAGTTTGGTCTCATGTCAAATGTATGGATAATTATTGGTTACCTTTAGTTTCACCTAAAAAACTTTTTAGTATTATCAAATGAACTACTAGTTTTCTAAAATAATCATTTTTTTTAAAAATAGTTTAGTTAATTGAACTAATGCCCCCTTTGAAACACATGATTTTTTCCCTATTTTTTACTTTTTCTAAGAAATTAAATTGATTCATATAAAATTACTACATGATTCTCGTAAAATTCTTACTTCCAAAGGGGTCTTAAAGTTGTTTGGAGGTGATTTCACTAGATTTCACCCCTAGACAAATGTCATCGGCAAAGATTATTATCTGGACCATCTTCTAGAAGTAGATGAATGTGATGGCATGAAAGAGACATCCACAATTTCCACCTATACCATCAGATTAAAAGCAGGATGAATCGCCGAGCTGGCATGTATGTAATCTTGCGAAAGATTAGCTCCTCACGTTCGATGCCGCGGATCAAAATCTTTTTTAACCAAAAAGTTGCAAACGGTGGGGAATAATTCAAAAACCACGAGATGCGCTACGAAATTGCTGCCACAGCCATTGTTCCCCTTCTTTCCCCTGGATTGGCCACGCGTGCATCGGGCATGTCTGTACCTTTGTACCATAGAATAAGATCAGTCCGTAGTTCTCACTTTAGTCGTAGATATCTCTATCAAGCATTAATTAATTTAGCCTCGTTTGCACTCTGATTTAAGTGTTGGTTTGTATGGATTTTTAAAGTGTCTCTGTTTTGAAGTCTGCAACAAATTTATCTAACAGTTCTAGAAAAAGTGCTTCTATATTTTTAAAAAAATATTTTTATAATTTGTAGTAAGAGTCAAAAGCACTAAAAATATAGCTTTTTATAAATTCTTCATTAAGTGAAGCCATTTTTCAAAGAAGCTATTTTTTTTTTAAAAAATTATTTTCTAAAAATCTATATCAAACCAGACCTAAGTCTCACGCAATTTGTTTTTTCCTAATCCCTAGTTTGATGCATTACGAATTAAGCCTCCTCGTGAATGAAGAAATGTTACCTGCATTGTTCCTAATAAAATTTAACTGATTCGGTAATATTCATGTATTCCTAATAAAAGTACCCCTCCATGCTAAAATAAATTTAGTTCCATGGCATCTAATTTCGCCTAATAGTTCTTATAGACTCGATTGTTTTTAAAAATATGAGACCTATATTATTAAATTTATTGTGATAAAATACTTTTAAAATATATTCTTTTATATTATTAAACTTTATTAAATTTATAAAAATCTTTAGTCAAAGATAAGCTCGACTAGATGCAACAAACGTACAAACATTATGGGATTTATTTATATCTGTACGGATTATTGTGTTCCAACGAAGTCTCGCGAAATTCAGTGGGGCCTGCCCGACTCGACGCCACGTGCCTCCCTCCTCGAGCCAGCACGCGCCGCGCGCGCGTTGGCTCGCGGTCACCCGGTCACAGTGCTGGAACATCCGCGCGACCAATCTCACTGACAAATGGGCCATGAAAATAGATGGTCTCACCTGTCCGTGATACAGAGAGCGGTGCGGTGCGGGAGTCGTGAGGGCGATCTGCTCCTTCCTGCGTGTCCGGGCCCAGCCCTACATGCAACAGCCCCGGTTCACTTTACTTTTTACCGTTCCGATTCTACCCCCGGTGGGTCCCGTTGAGTGGCGTGGTGGAAAAAAAAAAAAAGAGAATGCGACGCCCGGTGAAACAAGACTCCCCTTTGGTTTGGTTGAATTTACGTTTATACACCTGCAGAAATTTTGGTTGGAAAATACCTTTCTGAGCATGTTAGAGGTTCTAGACTTTGTTCTTAATTTGAAATCAGCAGGTTCTAGACTTGAAAAAGCTCGGTCAAGTAATCTTTTTTCTTTTTTCTAACGAATCTATATGTTCAGTGGATTTAGAACCTGACACGTGAAATGAAAAAGTTCATGAAGATGTTGATTTCGATCCTGCTAACGACACCCTAATTTTTTTTACCGATGTTGTGGGCGCCTCTCGAGAAAAGGAATGCATTGGTTGGTGCAGCTTGATTCGATTTGATCCAAGTGTGTGAATCTCAAGGTTGCAGTACATAGAGTTTGGTTTGGCCCTATACACGGAGCATGATAGTTTTTCTTTTTGTCTAGATTAGATCTTTGTTTCATTATCGATAAACGTAAGTGCTAAGGAACTTACAAACATCAATCAGTCCGTTGAGTTTCTTTTATTTTATGTTGATGTTACATTCTTAGATTCTTGTTCTTATCGGCCGTTTTTATTTGTGTTTTTAAAGCAACTTGCAGTCCTAAAAAAGTCATCCAACTGGGCCGTCATGTTGGAAATGTTAGACCAAGAGACCAACCATATGCTAGCTTATTAGAAATTCGATGATTACTCTTGACGATTTGGAAGTGGTCAAATTCATTTTCACATTTTTAAATCGGCAACGTTGAGTACCTCATCAATGGATCACAAGAAAATCCGAATCGAACTATTTTTCAACAATTGATCATCAAATTCTCAATTTACCTTTTTTTTTTTCAAATTATGGGCACCTTTTCCCTCAAATTGGCTATTCCAAAAAATTTACTGGAGAACATACTTTAACATCATGGCTGTTTCTAGTGATGACCATTTTATCAATCACTATTTATTTAGGAGGCTACTTAAAAAAGTCCATGAAGAATAAGAAAAATATTTTTAATGATCTTAAGACCATAATTTTACTTGACATTTAATTTACTGCCATCCAGTTTGGAACAAACTGCAATTTTACAACTTTCTTTAAAAAGCACTAACAAAATTTACCATTTACCAAGGAGCATCTCTGTAAAAACCCCGTTTTGCCCGTGAAGCACAGGAATGGACAGAGCTCGCAAGAAAACTCCGCCCCAACCAAAACCTAGTTTTGTCCAAAAGGCAAAAACCTCAACCCAAAGTCCCTTTCCCCTCCCTGGCTTCCGGTCCCTTAGCCCTCTCCGCTGTTTCGTCGAACACCTTCCCCGATCGCACGGCGCCGGCCATGGCGGAGACCTCCGACGCGGCGGCCGTCTCCGCGAGGCTCCTGGAGCTGGCGGCGGACGATGACGCGGTGGCGCTCGGGTCGCTCCTGGCCGCGCACCCGTCCCTTGCGGACGAGCCCGCGCCGTGGTACTCCCCGGCGCGCGGCGCGGAGCCCATGACGCCGCTCATGGTCGCTGCTGCGTACGGGTCTGTGTCCTGCATCGACGTCCTCCTATCGCCGCCCTTCCTCGCCGACCCCAACCACGCCTCTCCGTCGTCACTTTCCACTGCGCTCCACCTCGCTGCGGCCGGGGGCGCCTCATCCGCGCCCGCCGCCGTTTCTCGTCTGCTCGCGGCCGGCGCCGACTCCACCCTCCTCGACCAACTCCACCGCCGGCCGTCCGACCTCGTCTCCCTCCCCCACAACTCACTCCCCCTCAAGAACCACCTCCTCTCACTCCTCGGAGCTCGCAAGGAGTGGCCGCCGGACCCCTCCCTCCCCGACATCAAGAACGGCGCCTACGCCTCGGACGACTTCCGCATGTACTCATTCAAGGTACGCGCGTGCTCGAGGGCCTACTCTCACGACTGGACGGAGTGCCCCTTTGTCCACCCCGGCGAGAACGCGCGCCGGCGGGATCCCCGCAAGTACCACTACAGCTGCGTTCCGTGCCCGGAGTTCAAGAAGGGGGCTGGCTGCCGGCGTGGGGACATGTGCGAGTACGCGCACGGGGTGTTCGAGAGCTGGCTCCACCCGGCACAGTACCGGACGCGGCTGTGCAAGGACGGCGTCGGATGCGCGCGCCGCGTCTGCTTCTTCGCGCACACGGCGGAGGAGCTCCGGCCACTGTACGTGTCGCGAGACTCGTCGTTCACGCCGCCACTGTCGCCTTCCGGAGCGGGAAACGGCGTCACAGGCGGGTGGCCGCAGCCCAGCTTGCCCGCGCTGTGCCTGCCCGGTAGTGCTGGGAGTCTGCACCTGAGCCGGCTGCGCACGTCCTTAAGCGCTCGCAGCATGACGATGGACGAGATGCTCGCCACGGCGGATTACGACGGCCTTGGGTCACCGGCTTCCGTGAGGTCGGCGAGGGGAACTACGCTTGTGCCGTCAAATCTTGATGATCTGTTCTCTGCTGAGGTTGCGAGCGCTGCGGCGTCTCGCTCCCCGAGGTATGCAGACCAGGGCGGCGCCACTTTCTCGCCGACTCGCAAGGCAGCCATGCTGAACCAGTTCCAGCAGCAGCAGAGCCTGCTGTCTCCTCGGGCCACGGCAGCTGGGGTTAATCCGGAGCCGGTGTCTCCAATGAGCTCCCGGCTGCTAGCAGCCCTGACGCAGCGGGAGAAGATGCAGCAGCAGACTTTCAGAAGCATGAGCTCTCGAGACCTTGGCTCTGGAGCCTCCATCCTGGTTGGCTCACCTGTGGGTTCAAGCTGGTCGAAATGGGGAATTTCATCTGGTTCTGGCACACAAGATTGGGGTGCCAACGATGAGGAGCTGGGCCGCCTCAAGCGATCCTCATCTTTTGAGCTCCAGGGTGGTGCAAATGGTGATGAACCTGACCTATCATGGGTCAGCACCCTGGTGAAGGAACCAACACCTGAGAAGGCATCCAACAATGGCTCAGTGGCAATGGAATCCATTAATATTTTGGGTCAGGCAGCAACCCATGATGGTATCAATGACGAGGAGGATACCGCCGGAGTCATCGGCAGCTGGCTTGAACAGCTCCAGCTTGATGAGATGGTAGTCTAGAACCAACAGAAATACAAATGAATCAAGAAAGGTGCAATTCTTTTTGCTGTGATTCACCAGTTGCTTCTTACTAATATCTACTAGCATCATATGTTGCTAGTAATTGCTGGTGATACATTCTTTTGGGAGTCTGTTAGTGTAGTTGTTGGGTTCCCCGCTACCATTTAGAATTCCCCACTAGTGAAAAAAATGGAGGAATTGGAGCCTGATCAATCTGCACCAAATTGCTGGCTTGGCTAGGTGAAAATTCCTCCTGGTGAAGATTGTGAATTATGTATGGTATTTCTAGTATCATCATCAAGCGCCCATCTTTTGCATCTTGTGAAAGAGCAGGTGCGGAGAGGAAGTCTTCCATCAAACTGCTTATTGGGCCTGTCTTGTCTAATGATTGTTGTAAACACTAAACACTTTACTTTTGTACTACTATGGATTCAACTAATGTAAAATGACCTCCTGTTGTACTCAAGAAGTGAGGATCCATAATTGATGTAGAATGCTTTTATTGTTGTACTGCTAAGTTCAATCTAGGCTTTTCCTTAACTTCAGAATAATTTCTGTCAGTCTTTTGCAACACCACATATTATCGCCTTGCATTCTACATGGATCGTCTTCATTTCCTGCTGTTATACTTGCCTCATTGGTGCTGATAGCAACTGGTCGTTGCTGCGGCGATGGAGTAGTGTCATTGGACTGTTGTGTTTGACATTGTGCATGTTGTCAAGTCAAGATTAATGCAGATTACTAATCCCAGATCGGCAGATGTTGATGGACGCTGTAATGTTGATCATTCCAAGGTTGTTAACATCATGCTTGTCATCTCTACAAGGGTGGTAATGTTTAATGTGTTCCAGATGAATGTGACCTGGCCCCTGATGGATCTTTCTTTTCATGATAAAACAACTGGGGCGGTGGCTCGGTATGGCCGCCTAATGTCCTGACGCAGCTTGGCCTCTGTATCATAGTGCTGACTGGTACTGTGACCTGGACCTTTATGATCAAAAGGATCGTTTTAAATATGTTTCCTTCAAATTACTACGGACAAGTGGACGCTACGGGTTTGGGTTTGGGACGTAGGAAAATTCTTAGTTTCTATGTATTTCCTATGTAATTGAATTAATTTCTATGAAATTCCTACATCCAAACACGGCCCAAATCTTTTGGTGAATGGCCAGTTAGTTTTGATTTTTTTTTTTGTAAATCATATTTTTACATCAGTAGCGGTTTATTTACAATGATATTGCTTTGAATGATGGCAGTACTTAATCAAAATGCTTACCGCGATACAAGAGTTAATTGGTGTGCAGGTTCAGTTTGCATCTTAATTAATTTATACGTTTAGTGTCGGATTTGTTGTTTCATTATTTAAGTGAGTTGTTTCCGAACGATGCCAAGCACCTCTTTTTAAAGATATATAGTTAGGTCCATAATGATATCAATTACAATATAGGTTGGATTAGGGCATCTACCTCACTTTTGATGACATCCAGCTCCAGCTACTTAAGCTGCTCCCAATAATATACAGTGTTCTGAGTTGTTACGTGCCAAATTTGCATATTAAATTGTATAATCAAAACAATAGTCTCAGCAATTATTTCAGATAGTTTCACCATACAAATAAGAATTTCAGATAGGCACGATTTGTGCATGAATCTAATGTCAAAATCATTTTAATTTACATAGAGTCCAATATAATTTTGTAGGATAAAACAAACGGAGCCAAGCCAAAAGGAAGTCATATATCATGTGCTTGATCCCTGGCTCTCCCTTTGACATTTGTTGGTCCTTGCGTGGAATGCTTTTTGCTAGTTGCAACATTTCGGTTTTGGAATTTTGTGGATCTGGATCGCCGGTAAGTTCTACTTGCCTATATTTGCACTTGTATTTGACTCGGCTCTTGGCTTTTATCTTGTATGTTTTATAAATTTTTCAAAATAAGATGAATGTTCATTAGTTTTTTAAAGTCAGTAACATCACTTATTTTGAAAATATTTACGATGAGTTTTACAGTTTTTAGAAGTACATCTCTTTCATGAATCATATGCCATGCTATGACGGCGTGACACCTTGCCGTATGAGCAATGGAACATGATGCTGATGAACACTGCTAGTATCCGTCTTGGACGGCTTCTTTTGCGCATGTGGCCCATCAATCTCTGTGACAAAACATACGGCAGGTTCTTCTCAGCTGATAAATCATCAACAGGTTATAGGCAAATTAGTTGGGTGGCTTGACTGCTTACAGGCATTGTCCCCAACTGCTCCCTAGCCAAGTCAAAACGTTTTCTTACTACCTCCGCCCCAAATGTGAATATTTCTGGATTTATTTAGAGTCAAACTTTTTTAACTTTGACCATTAACAATGATTTATCACATATAAACTGTGTTACTACATTCGTTATAAAACATATTTTCATAATATGTAACATTTATATTAGAAATTATTTAAATTCCTATATAATATTAGTTTAAGTTAATAGAATTTGACTTTGACCAAACTTAAAAATATAAGCATTTGAAGGGATTTACTTTTGTTCAACAATATAAAAATTTGAGAGGTGTGAATATAACGAGCGAATGGTTGGATGGGTGGGAAGTTTTTTG
Organism: Zoysia japonica; assembly: GCA_001602275.1. Taxonomy (NCBI): domain Eukaryota; kingdom Viridiplantae; phylum Streptophyta; class Magnoliopsida; order Poales; family Poaceae; genus Zoysia; species Zoysia japonica. The sequence continues at coordinate 826,359 of BCLF01000038.1, forward strand.
CATGATAAAAGTAGAGATATCACAGTTTTTTCACTCAATTTTTACTTTGCATTGGGAAGCTTAGGAATACTTATATTCTTGACTAAGAAAATAATTTCTAGAATATACTTTCTTCGTTATATTTTGACTAAGAAATACTTATTTCTAAGTGTTGTTGACTACAATTTTGATAAATTTAATTAATTTTAATAATGTAAATTATATATATTATAAAAGTATTTTTTTATAAATTTAAAAATATAAATATTAAATTTTTAAATTTAACCAAAACTATAAAAAATCATAGGTCAAAACATCAGTTAATAAAAAGCTAAAAATAAGCTTCTCATCGAAGGAACTTGGAGTAGCATTTCTCACTAGCTGCTCTTGTGCTCCCAGAAACATGTACGGGCTCGCTGAAAGAAACCGTCTTGTCCTAATCGCCATGAGTGGTCAACAATGTGCAGTCACTATCTAGACAGACAGGTTTCCATGTGATGTCTACGGTAGGTTCACTGAACAGATTCTGTCTACCTCCGGAATCTTCCCAAAACGCAACCCTAGTTCCTGTTAGGTCTCGTGTCCCTTGATGCTGATCGACGGAAAGGGTGCACTACAGTATTGTGCTGCCTCTTCATCAAGCCAAGATCCCATTCAGTGGCAATGGTGAATGTTTTTGTAAGGACTTGTGGTTCAAGATCTAAATTCTGCTTTAACTCTGTTTGGACAGCAGGAGAACAATATAAGTTTTCATCATAAACATATTATCCAACGAACAAATCTCTCTCATAAACAGTAATACAATCCCTCAAAAATAAGGTACAATACCTTGCACTGGCTTTCACCTATTTCTGGAACAAACAAATAACAAATGGAAATGAAATTCCATGTTTGTCTCCTTTTTCCTAATTACTACTCCCTCCGTTCTTAAATTGATATCGTTGTTGACTTTTGCTCGAATGTGTAAAATGTTAAGTTGTGATTCAAATAACTCAAATGATAAATCAAGTTATATGAAATTTATCAAATTATTTTGAATAAGACGAATGGTCAAAGTTGAATTTAGAAGTCAAATGCGACATCAATTAAAGAACGGAGAGAGTATGTTTGTTTCATCTCACGGGATTAATGTCAGCACTTCTGCAGTCTGGTGTGAAAATGTCCTGGGCCATCATAAGTGCCCGTCTAATTTCACTGTCAGGAGCAAGTAACTGGGCGTATCTGAAGTCCCCTTGTTCTTCCAGGTGCACCTCCAGTGAGAGAAGATTGATCTAGCCTGTGAAAAAGTTCAAGCACAGAAGGTTACACACAAAAGTATCAACCAATAGCAAGGCATTGCTATAAAAACAAATGGGAAGATGACGTACATGCTAGCGGTAGCCGTTCCTTCTTCTGCTTCATTAGACTCAATTTGCAACAAAATTTCTGAGTTGACTTTGGACACAATGGAATAATTGCCTTCCTTGATAGCTGACAGTAATGAGATACACTATATCAGAAAATACAACCTGAAGCAACAGCGTACAGGGGAAGGGAGAAACAGAATTCATGTAACTTACAAAGTTCATCTGAATCTTCCTCTACGTCATCCAGACAAAGCAACTCCTGCAGATTGCAATAACAGCTATTATGTAAAGGGATGGGCAGATTTGTATAGTCTTGCATTCAAAAGGTTCAGATTAGGAAATCTTATGCACCAATGATATGAATGAATTACCTTCAAGTTCTCGTAGCAAGTTTCAAGGTCATCATTTACCAAAAGATGGTCGAAAAGGCCTGGTGAATTGGACTGATCAAGCTCAGCCCGAGCATTTCTCAGCCGTTTCTGGATTTGCTCCTCTGTTTCTGTGCCCCTGTATGACCAGCCACAGAACAAATAAAACATGTCGCCTCATTTTATGTTTACAACTGCAACGATCAACACAGGAGCTTATCCTATCACTATGTGTTATAAGCTACAAATATACCGTGCCCGAAGGCGCTTCTCTAGTTCCTCGAACGATGGAGGGCATACAAAGATGAATACTGCTTCAAGAGAAGAAGCCCTCACAGATCGAGCTCCTTGGACATCAATGTCGAGAATACACCTCTTCAATAACAAAGAAATGGAAAGATGAAGCGATTCATCTTTCAGAAATGTGTATGAATAGATCGTAGCAGTTTTACCTTCCCCTCATCAGTAACAGATTCAACCGCTTCAATACTTGTGCCATAAACATTCCCATGAACATGAGCGAATTCAAGAAATTTTCCCTCACTTATATCTTTCTCGATTTTGCTTCGCTCTGTGAAATGGTAGTGAATTCCATCTATTTCCCTCTCCCTCGGAGATCTTGTAGTGTGACTTACAGAAAATCCAAACTTTGATGGATAATCATTCATCAACTTTGCAATGAGAGTTCCTTTACCAACACCAGAAGGCCCACTAATTACCACTGGCTTTTGGCCCACACCAACCACCCCCTTGCTCCACACAACAACTTCCACGCCCTTGTTTTTCTGCTGCTGTTTAACAAAGGGAGTGTCTATCTGAAATAAATACATGAGAAGAGTGGCAGCTTAGTTAGGTGATTTCTGAACCTGTAAAAGGAAAAAGTTAAACACAGAAAACAACTAGAAATTTGCTAACAACTATAGGGATCTACAGAAGCACATAAAATGATATCTGGATTTACTGCAGCAACAGAACAACAAACTGAATGAATGCACCGTGCGTATTACTATGACAGTTTGTGCAGCTCAATCATGAAACCAAGAAAGAAATATCTGATTCACCAATAAGGTGAGAGACAAAAGGCACATCATTAATTATGACAAGGAACACCATTCCTTGACATTTAAGTAGATCAAACCTAGAATACTATACAAAGGTTACCAAGAGACATCAAGTTTATTTGTTTCACAACATGTTCAAGATGAGCAATTCATCTGTGTCCCCATGATAAGATATCGACAAATGGTCTCAATAAGCTAGTATTTACCTCAAGGAACCAGAAGGAATCAATCAACGGAACGGCATTCTCAACAATTAATATCTTCTCATCATTTACAGGAATCGCTGAGAATGATTTAGTAAGAGCTGGCTGTTTCCCTAGTACTGTCGGTACAACCCTGCCATAAGACCGATGATTGGTATGAATAACTAAGAAGAGTAGGGTGAAATGGTAGAACACTTCAATAATGATGTAAAATACCAAGTCTGGGCTTGTTTGTCCAGAATTCTGATGGTAATGGATGACTTGGAGTCACCATCTTCCCTGCTGAAAACATACTGCAAAAGGAAGAAATGTTATCTCGATATGCTTCAGAGTACTAGCTTGACTCTAAGCTGCGGGCAGTTGGTTAACTGTACTGCAGTTAGCAGAAGGCATTTAGCAGGTACAAGAAGCCGTTTCAGTATCATATATGGAGCACCCGAGTCTTGTAAGCCGCACGTCCCCTTTCAGCAGTAGCAAGCAACATGACAACAAAAATCCGCAACAAACCGAGAAAAGAGACCACAACGACCACCAGGCACAACAAAAGGAGAACCACAGAGAACGCTTACAACTCACCGTCTTGCCGCCGACCTCTACGGAGTTCAGCTGGCAGCCCCTGGTCTCCACGCGGAACTCGACAGCCTCCTCACCCTGTCCAAGGCAGGATCGAGTCAAAACAATCCTCTTCCTTAGCATGACATGGCGAACAATACAAGCTACAGAACGAGCACATTCACGTGCGAGGAGAAAGAAAGTAATACAACGCTAGCCAACAGGACCCACCATGAACAGCGCCGTAATAGGGGCAGGTTCGTTCGACCTCTCCGGTCGCCGGCGCCCTGTCCACGAGAGAGAAAAAGAAAGCTTAGGATTGAACCGGAAGAACGTCGGTGAAATGGACGGACCGCGGCGGAATATATACACACATTTTCGATTTCAGCGTTCGGGGATCAGAGCAGAGGAAGGGAGCGAAACATCCCGCAGAACAGAACAGGTTGGCCGAAAAAAATAAAAGCAACGTCAAGCTACCAGTCCGGGCCGCGGAGCGACGTCCGGGAGGATCCCCAACGCGCCACGGGACGGAGGCTGTCGACGAGAACGAAGGAACGAGAGGCGCGCGCGAACTCACCTGGATCTGGATCGAGCCGCGCTCCAACGAATGCCGCGGCGACGGCGGGGTGCGGTCAACGCGCGCGGTGGGACGCGATACGAGGCCGGCCGCCGCCGGGGCCGGAGGAGGGGACGCGGGATCAAGAGAGAAGAAAGGGTGCGGGGACGCGGGCGGCGACGAGGTCGCGGCGGCGGCGGTTTTATAACGACCTTTTTCTTCTCTCTGTTTATTATTATTAGCTGAATTTTCGTGTGTTTTTTAATACTGGTATTTTCTCGGGATTCGGTGGATCTGGTCGTGGCCAGGAAAGAGAGAGGAAAAGCCCCGGAGCGTCCCCTTTCGCTCTCCGTCGTTTGCAACTCACCGCACTCAGCTCCCTTTTCTTTTCCTCTCAATTTCCCAAGTTGACTCAAAGGTAGGAGTACACCTGGATTTGATTTCGACATGGTCCTCCCATTGATCATTTATCTGTCTATTACTCCTTCCATTCATTTTTACTAAGAGCAACATCAACATATTTAAACTAAGTAGTCCATATAGATGAGTCCCATAACAGGAAAAACTCTCACAATGATTATATCTATATTCACTAAAAAAAAGTATAGCTTCTTCTTTTCATTCTTTAAAAGCTATACCCTACTAGAGAAGAAACATGAAGAAAAGTGAAATATATTATTGGTTATTTCCTATGACCAGGCTATAGCAAGGTGACAAAGTTTTTTTCTTATGGTCTAATTGCATAATAATTATACACTAATGTGTATCATTGTTTATTGCATATAGAGTTGTTGACACTAAAAAATGGCTTCACCGGAGTGTCCGGTACAGTGTCGAAGCCTCCGGTAAGCCCTTTCGAGTTTGGGCATTTCGTCCACCGAAGTGTTTGGCACTGTGCTGGATTGTCCGGTAGACCCTCTCGAGTTTGGGCACTCGACCCATCGGAGTGTTCGGCACATTGCTGAATTGTCCGGTAAGCCCTCTCGGATTTGGACACTCGGTCTATCGGAGTGTTCGACACATTGCCGAATTGTCCGGTAAGCCCTCTCGGTTTCGGACACTAAAATGTCCGGCACAGCGTCGGAGTGTCCGGCAAGCCCTCTCGGGTTCCTCGGATTTACATGACGGATCCTCCGACCGAAGACTCCGATTACCGGAGTGTCCAGCACTTTACCGGAGACTCTAATAGTGTCGATTTAAGAAAGTTTTCAGCAGATCAATTCTAAATTCTTTCCTAACTTGAGGGATCCATTGCCCTCCGAGATAAGACCATCCCACCTCTATAAAACAGATGCCTATGGCCGGTTGAGAGGCATCCCAATCGATCAAACCATTTGCTTTTACATTTTGCACTTTTCTAACTCTAATCCCCTCACTCGACCCCCGTTTTGCTGTTCTTCCTTCGTCATGCTGACGATTGAAGATGATCTGGCTGGTCAAACCTAAGATGATCCTCTTCTGACAACGTCCCTCTCGAGGCAGTATTTTCTAGGTGCTGTCCAAACCCGGCGTTGAAGAAACGTCGATATACCCGCACAAAGACGTACGAGCGCTGTGTTGACCCGGATCCGATTCGGCATCAACACATTTTTTGACGACTCCGCTGGAGACAAGTGATTTCGGTTGCAAAAACTGAATCATCGTTTTCACCATGATCTTCGAGATGTCCACGACAAACATCGTCATGCCATCTTTGGAGGAGTTGCCTGAGGAGGCACCCAAGGCGTTCTTGAACGCCGGAGGGCCTCTGAAGAGGCGCGCAAGGCGCGCGAGAAGCGAGAGCTACAGGAGTACTTGCGTGTTTCAAGAAAGACCGCCAAGGCGCGATCTCTCAAGTGAAGGAGCCCATTCTTCTGGCCGTCGATGACGACGCGGCCATGGAAGCTGCCAATGTAAGGATATTTTCGCGCCTTCCCGTTACTTTTGAAGACATTTCATATTACTTTGCCGACATAAAAAAGGTCTTAACAAATGATATGCAATACATGATACAAGAAAACTTGTCTAAAGCTAAAAATGTTAGTATTGCCTCATCGTCTCATGTTACACGTGTAGCTAGTATATCGGCGCCTACTACCTCTAATGTAGAACATCCTACGTATGGCATGCCGTTGAACTCGTATAGTGAACAAATCAATTTTTTCATCACATGTGCAAACCAACGCTTTAGTAGTGTCTCCCACTAGCCTAGAGCCAATTATTAGCATCTCCAATCCGGCCACGAACCGATTGAGTGAAATGGCTAACTTTGTTCCTTCTTACCGTACCGTTGCATATAGCACACCGCCATCTCACCAAACGGTACGGGAATCCCTCACGGCCCTGTCCCTAATGAAATATTTAGCGCTATAAAAACAAGTGCACACCCTCCACCATTGAGTACGTCTACTAGGCCACTCATTGCAAATATAGAAGAGTGTATGGCGCGTATTAAGGAGGACTTAAATAAATAATTTCGTGAGATGCTAGGAGTGGACCTTAAGGGAAGGGACCGAATTTATCAAAACCTATACCCCGCGTATTTTGATTCGGTCTCATATCCCGTAGGATGGCGTGTTCTCGACTTTGTTAAATTCAATGGCGAAGATAGCAAAACAACTTGAGAGCACATTAGTCAATATATAGCACAATTAGGAGAAGCGGATTTTAATGAGGCTTTAAAAGTATGTTTGTTTTCATTATTACTAACCGAAACCGCTTTCTCTTGGTTTTCTTCATTATTCTCGGGCTCCATTTACACTTGAGAGTCCTTAAAACGTAAGTTATATGATTATTTTTATTCCGGAGACAATGAATTAAAGTTGTCACATTTGACATCGGTTCGGCAAGGAAAAGAGGAACCTGTCGTTGACTATCTTCGGCGGTTTAGAGATGTTAAAAACCAGTGCTTTAATTTAACAATTTTTGAAAAAGACTTAGTCAACCTAGCTTTTAATAGATTACGGTCGCATCTTAGGGAGAAGTTGGAGGGGTACGATTTTATCACACCCACTCACCTCCAACAAAGGACTTCGGCTCAAGAGAGCCGAAGTAAAGGAATAAAACATAACTATAAGACCCGTCATAACATGCATGTCGTAGAATATGATTCGGGTAGCTCCGATGATGATTCTAATGACATTTTGGCTGTCGAGTTCGTTTGGCCATCTAAGACCAAATCGTTTGCTTGTGATTCGCTCAAAATAGGTTCATAAGAATCGGAAAGATGATGTAAAATACACATTTGATGTAGCTAAGTGTGATAGAATATTTGATGAGGTGCATAAAGGTGGATACATTAAGATCGCATATACTTTACCTTCGGCGTATGAGGTTAAGCGTAGGGCATAATATAAATGGCATAACTGTTATTCTCATGCTACTAATGATTGCAATGTTTTCCATCGACAGATCCAATCGGCCCTTAATGAGGGACGATTGAGTCTTAAAGAAATGCAGATCGACAAGCATCCCTTCCCCGTCAACATTTTAGAACTCAATCCCAAGGTGTTGATTCGGCCTCATCAAGCTGATACCATCAAGGAGAAGAACGTAATCATCGAGGAGGAGATGCCTATTTCTCTGGGTGAGAAAGAGGCTTCTAAGAAGGTGATGCTTGAGAAGTCCTCCGATGGTCAAGAATCTTTCATGGTCACCATTCCAGTCTCTTGACCGGGGGGCAAGTTTCACGGCCCAAGATGATAAAGCCAAAGAATCCGGAGGTGGATAAGTGGTAGGTAAACCAAGATAAAGCCACGGATTGGACGATGAGGCCCAAAAGCGCCTTCGACCGTCTTATGCCTAAATACAAGAATAAAAAAGAACCAATTTGAATAATCGGTCTATCAAGCGGCCAAGGTTGCCACCTAGGGGAGGCAGCCCACTTAGAAAGGAGATGAGGCCAACCATGAATGTGCATGGGCCCTCTCCTTTTCCTCCACATGGCTTCGGGGTGCCTCCATCGTGGTTCCATCCTATGCCTTGTCCGCTGTTCCCGTTGTGGTAGGGAGGAGACCGGGCGGCACTGCACGCGAGCAGGACGGGCGGCGCGGCGTAGGGCGGCGGCGCGGGGGTG
>BCLF01000038.1:834920-877515 GCA_001602275.1 Zoysia japonica
CAAGCTGCGGTGGCGAGGACGGCGCGCAGCGTGGTGGCCGGGACGGGGCGGCGATGCTGTTGAAGCTCGTGAGGCAGGGGCGCGCGCAGAGGCTTGGGGAGCTGGGCGACGGGGCGTCCTAGAGCGGCGGCTAGGATTGGAAGGCCAGGGTGCGATTGGAGGTGGGGTGGCGGCTAGCTGGTGCGAGCTGGCAGCTAGCTGGAGCCAGGGGCGCTCGGCCTGGGGAGCACGTCTACGGCAGCTAGGGTTCCAAGGGGTTGGCGGGGTAGGTGGGGGAGAAGCAAAGCCGTTGGATCGGAGGGGAAACGACGAATAGGATTGACCGGAGGAAAACAGGCCGGTTGGGCCACGGGAGAGAAACGAAACCGGCCCAACGCGGATTAACGGGCTGTTACATCGCCGACCGGAGTGTCCAGCACTGGGCTAGACTGTCTAGTAAGCTCTCTCGAGTTTGAGCACTCGGCCCACCGGAGTGTCCGGCACATTACCAGATTGTTCGGTAAGCTCTCTCGGTTTCGGTGTTTTGTACATCGGAGTATCCGGCACAGCGTCGAAGTGTCCGGTAGGCCCTCTCGGGTTCTTCGGATTTACACGACAGATCCTCCAGCGTCATACCGGAGATTCTGGTTACCGGAGTGTCTGGCACTTTATCGGAGACTCCGGTAGTGTCGATTTAGAAAAATTTTCAGCTGATCAATTCCAAATTCTTTTCTAACTTGAGGGATCCATTGCCCGCGGGATAAGACCATCACACCTCTATAAAACAGAGGTCAATGGCCGGTTGAGAGGTCCCTCACTCGACCTCCGTTTTGCTGTTCTTTCTTCGTCCCGGTGACATTTGAAGATGATCCGGCTGGCCTAACCGAGCCCGATAAAACCTAAGACGATCCTTCTCCGATAGGCTCCCTTCCAAAGCGAGATTTTACAAAGTGCTGCCAGACTTGACGTTGAAGAAACGTCGATGTTCTCACACACGGACGTGCGAGCGGTGTGTTGATCCGGACCCGATTCGGCGTCAACTGGAGTATTTCAATTACCAAAACTATATACGAGTATAACTGAGTGACTTAATTACCCAAACTAACAGTAAAATCCTATTTGAAACGTGATAACTTTTTTCTTTTTTCTATATTTTCTTAGTAAATTTCAACTAATTCCTATGTATGCAACGACTAATCTAGAGCCGTCAGCTGTGGAGCGGTCAATCTCAGCCATAGCCAAGAGGTTCCTTACAAGAAGCCAACATGCAAGCCGGCAACTTTGAAGTCCTCTCTGTCTCAATTCCCGCTATGATTGTGATGTGACACCCTCCATCCTCCACCAAATTTCAGTTCTCTTTTGACACGAACTACTCCGTACCAACCTGGAGTATTCTTTCGTGCTGACACCCATCGGCTTCATCTTCACCGACTGCAAACCACCGAAAACGACTTGCAAGGCCATTCTCGCTGGCCTACAAATGCTTCAAGAGTACTAGCTCCGTTTTAAAATATAAACATTTTTAAATTTAATTAAAATCAAATTTTTATAATTTTTACTGATGATATCTAAAAAATTACATAATTTTAATATAAAATATACTTTTCATGAAAGCTTATTTTATAATAAATTAAAAAATATAATTTTTATATAATAAAACATTATTAATTCTTCATTTTTAATGCTCAAAGAGATAGAAGTTTGAATTTGACTAAATCTAGAAATGATTATATTTTAGAAGGAAGGGAGTAATTGTAAGGGTGGATGAAAGCGAGTCCACCCGCAAGCACTATATGAAAATGTACTTTGATGCCACCATAATATAGAGCAGTCACAAATGGAATTCACATGAGCCTATGTGGTGATCAATGTGGTTCCAAGCAGCCAGTAGCTAGGGAAATAAAATACAGTGGTGTGGTGCAGCCAGCCAATATAAATCCAGAGCAGAGGAAATTTGCTACCCTTTGGCGTACTAGATATTTCAAAGAAGACCTACTATTACTCCCCTCAAATTTCAAAATTCTTCTCTGCCTTCAATTGCTTAAACTTTGACCACAATTTTCTAGCTACTCGCTCAAAAGCAGAACAAAGATATATAAACTTGTATTTGTATATACCAGGTTGATACAGGCTAGTAGTACAAAACATATGAGTTTTCCTTATCAACACCAACAAATTGCTGTACCGTAATGTACAGTACTGTACAAGGACGGGGTACCTGATCCCCCGCAAAACACATGTACACACATGATGAACTAGACAGCTACCATGACGCATGTTCTTCTCGGCTCCATGTCTTCATCGTCTTATCCTCACCAGTATCATCCCGCAATTTGCAATCGTTGCTTAGTGCTCGTACCCATGAATCAACCTAAAACAGGCGTGGCACAATCGAATGAAAACCTGGCTACTAGCACACCAAAATATGAAAACTGGACCCACTGATGGGCCAACACATAACTTCTATGAAATGAAATGGTTTCTAAACGTATGCACATAACAGTTGATCTACATATTCCAACCACGAGAACCAACAGCAGATTGCACAAGATGCATTACCTGTATTTCAGAGGTACTGGAGCATTCAAACTTCAAGCCTTGACGGGTCAAGAGATAAAACCCGTACCGTGTCTTTTCATCTTCCGGCACAAAGTTTGGGAGCTGGCCGACTTCAACAATATCACATAGCAATGTGGATTCTTGTGGGCTCAAATCTGAAGGAAAAAGAAGTACAAATACATTAACATCTAGTAAGATTGATGAGGTGCAGTGCACAGTAGTATCACATAACAATCTAGTAGCTTGAAGTGCAAATTATGAACAAACAATGGACATGAAACTTCCAGAAACAAATGCTTTACCTGTAGATTTCAGGTAATAGTATACACACTGCCCTTGCAGAACAACAAAGCGTGGAAGCCAGTCATCCACATCAATGTCATCTAAAATGGGTGGTTCTCCAGGGAGTTGAGACCATCTCTATTCAAAGAAACATCTCAAATGTTAAAAAAGATCACATTAATACTTTCTGATATGAACAAAGTAATAGAAACAATAAGGAGTGAGCAAGTTACATACACTTCTAATGTCGAGATATCCAGAAAGACGAGCATATCTCAAAATTTCATCGATATTTTCCAGCCTGAAAGATCAACATACAACCAAATATAAACAGGGTGCATCTAACAGTAAAATGCATCTACTTTTCTGGGTGAACCTTGTGGCATAGTGTTTTAAGAGTCATTTGTGTTTGGTGTATATCATACCGAGCTTTCGACTGCGATTCCCTCTCTTCAGCCTCCACAATTCCGGTACGCAATGACTCTACTTCAGCTCTGGTTAATTCAATCTGCTACCAATCAAAACTGTTGGTGCTACAAGAGAATATCTCATGATAGTTGACAGAAGCAGGGTAGAGGCTTTGTAACCTTGTCGTCATCCTCATTGTTTGTAGTCCAACTAATAATGCGAGGAATCGATAACAATTGCAGAAGAGACGCTGCACCCTTAACTCGTTTTGGAGTCCAAGAACGTCTACGTGAGCTGTTTAAGAACATGAACAGGATGTTATGACACCCATGAAAGCAGAACGCAAGTTAAGATACCAAAATCCTTTCCTTACAAGTATTACCTTGGTGAAGGATCAAGGCTACTCTTGCTAGTGGACAGACAATCAGGAGTCTCCATGGATTCTTCCGAGGGTACGAAGTGTTGGTGGAAAACCTCTATTCTTCCATAAACATCATCCATCCAAATGTATGATTTCTAGGAGCGCATACTCTGTTTAGGATACAATAACACATAACAACATTACAGTTATATTGGATAAGCTTGTACTTAAGTAACTTACACTAGGTTATTCGTTTCTGTCCTTGAGTGATGCAGAGGATATCCTCTATAGCTAGTTGAGCAACCATCGAGGCAAGTTAACTTCATTTTTATTAATCCTTTTTCCATTACAGTATCGTGAGAGAATAATATGCCTTGGTATAAGAAACAAGCCTAAGGGGCGGTATAACTATCGCAGCAGAGGCCAGAATGCACATAAGGGATTCATGGTTATAATCAATACTAGCTTCTTATACTATTACTAACTGGAGGACAATCCAGCAGAGGATCCAATATTAATCGTTATAGTAGGAAGGGATACTGAATTGGGCATAGCGTTGTACTGACTAGCCATCTCCCAAGTACCCAGACGAATACTAAACAGGATACAAAGATTAGGTGAAATTGACGGAGCAATCAATCAGCATCAGAGAACCAATACGGTGAGATAGGGCAACCGCCCTATTCCTCTCCCGACCCCGTCCCCGCCACCGCGCAGCGATCGACCGATCCCCGCTACATCCGGCCTAAAATTCACCTAGAAAAAAGAAAGGAGGGAGATTCTCTAGAGGATTGGGGTGGAGAGGTCAGCTCTCACCTTCCGCCGAAGCCGCTGGAGGAGGAGAGCCAGCCCAAGGCGGCAAGCTTGCGCCCCCTTCTGCTCGTGCGCTGTGCCGCAAGAGGCCGAGCCGCAGCTAGATTCCTGGATCCCCCGTGCGCGCGCCTTGCCTTGCCGCTGTGGTGCTGCGTGGGATCAGAAGAAGAGCGGGTTGGCGGCGGCGGCGACTCAGAACGACACGGCGAGGCGGCAGGTCGGAAGGGGAAAGATCCAAGGTGGCCAACAGTTGCCAGTTGGTTTGGGGACGCTTGCAGGGGGGAGACCAGGTCAGAGACCGTGTCCGTTTTACCCCGGAGGCTGCTCTGCAGTTGACCTACAAGAAAAAAAAGACGAGGGCCAATATGGTTGAGAAATGATGTGATTGCCGATGTTTCCTGTCATTGAGAATTTGAGGCATCTACGCAAAATGTAAAGTGGGATCCTAAAATTGAAACATTTACATACTAATCAAAATACTTATTTGTTACAATATTAGCATCTCCTACATCTGTTCTAAAATATAACCATTTCTAGATTTGGTTAAAATTATTATTTTTATTTAACTAATAATATCTAAAAAAAATACATAATTTGTAATATAAAAATATACTCCCTCCGTTTTTAAACTGATGTCGTCGTTGACTTCTAACATCAACTTTGACCATTCGTCTTATTTAATTTTTTTTATAAATATCATATATTTTATTATAGTTTGATTTATCATTAGAGTTATTTGAATCACAACTTAAAACTTTACATATTTGAACTACTTTTTTGAATAAGATGAATGGTCAAAGTTACTGTTAGAAGTAAAGAACGGAAGGAGTACATTTTATAAAAGTTTATTTCATGATGAATTCAAAAAATATAATTTTTATATGATAAAGTATTATTAAATCTTCATTATTAACGATCAAAATAGTAAAAGTTTGGCTTTGACTAAAGCTAGAAATACTTATATTTTGAAATTGAGAGAGTAAATTTTAATTTTTAGGATGTAATTTAAGATTCTTTCATGGCATATTTGTCTTCGTTTCTTCGGAAATTGTTTGGCTGTCTTTATAGAATCAGATTTTAAAAATAGGAAGAAAATAATGAATAGACCAATTTGTTTTTTTTGTCATTGTTTCATTTTTCAGTTGTAATTTGGACATATCTAAAAAAACCCTTATAATTGACAAAAAGAAGAGCTCTTGTATTCTTGTTTAGCTTGGCCCACTAAGGCCCAGCCCACCATCCCACTACATGTTCCATTGTATTCTTCCTTAGGTCGCTGAAAGACAAAATACAACAAACACTAGTACAAGAAATTTGACAATGTATAATGAACTAAATGCATCATGGAATACAATAAAACTGTCACAAAACCCGTATGACAAAAATATGAATCGTCGTGTATTCCGCGTCATAGATTAGTACGTGTGACATTTTTACATTTTTGGTCACTAATGGTAGAAATCCATGACGTTTATGTACCATCACAAATGAATCCAAGTCCAATAGGACCCAAATTATAGTGATGCATTAAATCGTCAAAAATGAGCCCAAACCCAATCAAAGCCACATCTTAGTGACCAATTTAATTATATATAATTTATTTTTCACAATCAAATAATGATATCTATATATCATTAATCATGCAAATCTTATACACAAGACTGAGACCAAGATATAAAGCTACTATTCTCATTTATTAGGAAAACACATACCTTGGTTTTCAAGGCGTCGCCTAGGCATCCAGGTAAGTGAGCAGTCTGGGCATCCTGCCCGCCTTGTTAGGATTAGGTATGGCGTCGACCTAATTCAATTTAGTGTCGATTGGTGAGGGGAAGAGAGGGAGATGAGATGAAAAACAGGAGGGAATGGGCTAACAAGGTCAAGCAGTGTTCGTCGCTGCCGTCCCTACCATCTCAGGCACCTCTGGCCGGCTTGGATCTGCATTCGATGAACTGGTGGCATTAGATCTTGGTGAAGATGGTTGCAGTCAGCCTGAGGTCGCACTGAGGAGCGGACCAGCCTTGTTGTGGAGCGTCACTGTGAGGGAGAGGGGAAGCAGAGAGAGAGAGAGAGAGAGAGAGAGAGAGAGAGAGAGAGAGAGAGAGGCAGCGCTGGATGGGAGTGAGATCATGAATAGGGGGGACTTAAGTCCCGAACCAGGGAGGCAAGGCAACTTATTAGGGTTGGTGAAAGGCTATTGGGCTGGAGGTGGCCTAGGCTTTCTTTTCTTTTACCCTTTTTCCTTTTTCTTTCCTCCAGGATGCACAGATCGATCCTTCTTTCTTAGATGGGTATGGCGATGCCTCACCTCGCCTTATGCACGCCTAGGCAATTAGAAGGGGGGTGAGTGGCCACGCCTCGCCTTACCGGCTTAAAAACATAGACACATGTGGAAGGTATCATATTCTTGAAGGGATCATAAAAATGAAAGTAAATGAATTCTGTGATCTTGAAAGTGCATCTAGGATCCCTTTTGGATTTTGGGATAAATTGTGACAAACAATACAAGCATTTGATGGCATTTTGTGAGTATGTGTGCAGGGACATAAGAAAAGAGAACTTTATTAAGCTCCAAAAAGGAAAAGAGCAAATGATGGTTGCTTGGCTCCAGAGTTGCTAGTTTTTACTTTTTCTTGAGACATAGGACAACCGTACTATCAAGGAGGGTTTAGCATTTTCTGCTTTGAAATTGATTAAGTGCTCTATCATTTCTCACTCTATCTTAATCTTAATCATTCTGTTCTGGTTACTAGCTTCGGACTTGTTCAGAAACGGACTTGTCCGCCCCGCAGCCGAACTCTAGAGAGGAAGCATGTAGCTCACCCCGAACTTATCCGGATGTCCGGACTTGTCCGGCAACGGATATGTCCGAGACAAGCCACGGAGAGAGCTGCTCCACTCGGCAGAGCAGGACTAGTTCACCCCTACGGACTAGACTGGGCCCGGACTTGTCTGTCATGGCCAGCGAAATCCCAGAGAAGGGGCACCCCTCTATTTTTCGAACTTGTCCAGACCTCTAGACTTGTCCGCCAGCGAACTTGTCTGTTAGGTGGGTGGACTCCAGAATGGATGCACCTTGACTTGACCGGATTTGTCCGCTCGACCGGACTAGTCTGTTAACGGACTTGTTCATGCCCTCTGCGGACTCCAGAGAGATGACCTTATTACTGTTCAGTCCAATGTCTGAACTTGTCTGAACCCTCGAACTAGTTCGCTTTTGACATTTTTGGAAGGTCATCCTTGATTAATCTATATAATCCCCTGCCCCCAACGTTTTAGGGTTGCAAAAAGCTAGCACATCATTTTAAATCACGCCTCAAGACTCTTTGAGATCCACCTCTCCTCTTCCCCTCATTCTTCATTGAATCCCCTAGGGTTTGATTGAAGGAAGAAGAGATCGTGAGTGTTTCCACATCTTGATTCGATTTGAGCACTTGATCTTTTCATTGTAGGTTTTGCAGTATCTGTTACTCTTGGAGATTCATCTCTTAGACAGTTAGGTGTCGCCCGAAGTCCATCAAGACTATTGTGGTGAGATCCGGGAGGTTTGTATCACCCCTCATTGATCCAGTGAAAACCAAGTTGATCTTTGTGGTCACTTGGAGAGGTTTAGGGTCCTTTGTGGACTCCTTAATAGAGACGTAGGCTTCTGTGTGGAGCTAAACTTCGGTCAAAAATCACTGTGTCTCTTGTCCCCTTTTGGTTTTGTGTTTGATTTATTACTGCTGCAATTAGCGGACTTATCTGCAAGGACCGGACTTGTCCGCTACCGGGGAAGTCTGACTGACCGGACTAGTCTGCACTCTGTTTTTACTGATCAAATTCTATTTAAGACTTGAATTTTAGGTCGTTGCCTATTCATCCTCTCCAGACAATTTTCAATTGGTATCAGAGTAAGGACTCTCTTTTCAAGAGCTTAACAGCTTAGAGAGTTAAAGATGTCTACCTAGAACCGATGATTCGTCCGCCATCAAGGATAACTACACTAACGTCCAATTCGACTACAACGAGCTGAAGACTGGACAAGCCTCGGGAAAGATTCCCATCTTTGATGAAACTTTCTACGAGCACTGTAATTTTCGGATGCTCACCTACCTCGAGTCGATGGGGCCAGAAATCTTGAAGATTGTGGAGAAGGGACAGACACCGTCAAAGAAGCAAGAGAAGATGTCCTAAGAGGACAATACAACTTGTTCGTTAGAAAGAAGAATGAGAGACCTCAAGAAGTACAAGATCATCTCAGGGAGATCGTCAACAAGAGAAGAGCACTTGGAGTGAAGCTTGAAGACATCGAAGTCAACAAAATGTTACTTCAAGCCCTTCAACCTTGAAGTCACATTTGTGTACTCTTATTAGAGAGAAGGAAAACTTCAAGAACTTCACCACGGATGAAGTACTCGGACGACTTCTTGCACAACAAGATCAAGAAGAAAAAGCAAGAAGGGTCAACTCGCTAATCGATAACACCACTTCCGAAGAAAAGGGCATAGCCCTCAAAGATAAAGGGAAGAAGGTGTACATCCAAAGCTCAAGCGAAGAAGAAAGCAATGATGAAGAGTTCGCGCTGCTCATGAGGAAGTTCAAGAAGTTTGTGAAGAAAAGCAGCTTCCACAAGAAGAGCTTCAGCAAAAGTAAGACTAAAAAGTCTAAGAGAACGTGTTATGAATGTGGAGAGAAAAGTCATTTTATTGCAGAGTGCCCCAACGCCAAGAACAAGTAGGAGGAGAAGGGTGATAAGGAGTACAAGAAGGATAAGTGCAAGAGTACAACAAACAAGCCCACATAGGACAAGAATGGAACTCCAACTCCGACTCTGACTCTGACGAAGGTGGATTTGCTACGTTGGCGATCGGCATCACTCTAACCAACACCTCTCTCTTCGGAAGCTTGAGTGATGAAGAAGAAGCTACATTCACTTATCTCATGGCAAAAAGGTCAAAGGTATTAAAATCTAAACTTGACTCTAGCGATAGTGAAGATAATGATGATGTGCCTTACTTGCTTGAACTAATGACTATTCTTGAGAAACAAAGAGAAGAAATTGAGAGGTAAGAGGATATTCTTGAGAAGCAAAAAGACTTGCTCATTCTTGAGAAGAAGAGAAACCTTGATCTCGAGAATATCCTAGCTCTTGAGAGGAAAAAAGTAGATAAATTAACTAAAGTCTTGGCTGAAAAGTTAATGATGCAAGTGAAACCTTTAGGTTTGCTAATGATGCACTTAAAGAGGAGTTTAACACCTTGAAAAAACTCTACTCTTCTTCAAGTGTAAGTTAGCGAACTCAAACGAGAAGCATCTTCCTTGAAAGAAGCATCTTGCCCCCCTTTGCCTGTTATGTGTGATAGGTGCAAAGATGTGGAGATTGAGAAGTCTATTGAGAATGAGAAGATGATTGTACAACTTTAAGAACAAGTAAAGACTCTCAATGCACAAGCTCAACAAAGCAAAATCTCCATCGAGCAAGAAAAGGCCAAGTACGCAAAAGAAGCGTACATAAACACTGGACGCCCACATGTCAAGGATGGCATTGGTTATGTGAAGAGTAGGAGTCACAATGCAAGAAAAAACAAAAATGGCAAGGAGTTCGTGAAGTTTACCAAGGGCGAAAGCTACGAGGCCAAGAATAAAGCAACTTCAATGCTCTCTCCAAAGAACTCTAATACATCTCATTGTGCTAAACTTTTTTGTGATTTTGATTCATCTTATGTGCTAACCAAGAATGCTTTTGGTAGAGTTATTACTAGATATGTTGGGCCACGCCACAAGAACACAAAATCTTGTGTGTGGGTGCCAAAATCTCTTGTTACTAACGTGAAAGGACCCAAACAAATTTGGGTATCTAAAAACAAAGCCTAATCTGTTTTGTAGGAATACTCCTCCGATGAAAGAAGTTGGGTGATTGACAGTGGATGTACAAATCATATGATCGGAGAGAAGATATTCTCATCTATTGAGTAGCACAAGGCTCAAGATGATAGTGTCACCTTCGGAGATGACTAAAATGGGGTTGCTGAAAGTAAGAATCGAACACTCATTGAGATGGCAAGGACAATGCTCGATGAGTACAAGACATCCGATCGTTTTTAGGGTGAAGCTGTCAACACCGCATGCCATACCAGCAACCGCTTGTATCTACATTGACTCTTGAAGAAAACTCCCAACGAGCATCTTACCGGTAACAAACCAAACATCTCATACTTTTTAGTTTTTGGAAGCAAATGTTATATGCCAAACAAAAAACCCAAATCTTATAAGTTTTCTCCAAAAGTTGATGAAGGGTTCTTGCTTGGTTATGGATCAAACGCTCACGCTTACCATGTATTCAACAAAACCAATGGTTGTGTTGAAATCGCACGTGACATGACATTTGATGAATCTAATGGCTCTCAAAAGGGGCAAGTTGTTAATGAAATTACAGATGATAAAAAGCTCCGGCGATAGCAATCAAGAGGATGACACTTGGTGAAATCAAGGCACAAGAAAATCAAGAGTCAATAACACCCACAAGTCAAGAGGAACATGGCATGACTGGAGATGAAGAATCAAGTGAGGAAGTGCAACAAATAATCAATGATGAAGATGATCAAAGTGACAAGCTTCCCATTCATAATCAACGCGTTGAAGAGGATAGTGGAAGGACAAGACAACAAGTGCAACATCCACGAGTACACCAAACTGTGCAAAGAGATCACCCCGTCGAGCAAATTCTTGGTGACATTGATAAAGAGGTAATCACTAGATTTCGTGTAACAAAATTTTGTGAGCATTATTCGTTTGTTTCTTGTGTTGAGCCTCTTAGGGTGGAAGAAGGGTTAAATGATTCGGACTGGATAATGGCTATGCAAGAAGAACTCAACAACTTCACAAAAAACAAAGTATGGACACTTGTGGAAAGACCTAAACAAAACATTGTAGGTACCAAATGGGTCTTCCGCAATAATAAAAATGAAGACGATGTTGTGGTAAGAAACAAGGCAAGATTAGTGGCTAAAGGATACTCTCAAGTCGAAGGTTTGGATTTCGATGAAACTTATGCTCCTATAGCTAGACATAAGTCAATTCGAATATTGCTTGCCTTTGCAACTCATCATGTTTCAAGCTGTTTCAAATGGATATGAAAAGCACTTTTCTGAACGATCCAATCAAGAAAGAAGTATATGTTGAGCAACCACCATGGTTTGAAGATCAAAAGTATACGAACCATGTGTACAAGCTCCACAAAGCTCTCTATAGGCTGAAGCAATCACGAAGGGCATGGTATGAATGCTTGAGAGACTTTCTCATTAAGAAAGGCTTCAAAATAGGGAAGGCTGATTCTACTCTTTTCACAAAGAAAGTTTCTAATGATATCTTTGTATGCCAAATATATGTCGATGATATTATATTTGGTTCTACTAACAAATCTCTTTGTGATGAGTTTAGCAAGCTTATGACCAAACGTTTTGAGATATCTATGATGGAAGAATTGTCCTTCTTTCTAGGATTTCAAGTGAAGCAATTAAGAGAAGTGACTTTCATTTGCCAAGCCAAGTATACTCAAGACATGATCAAAAAGTTTGACATTGCAAATGCAAAGCCAATGAAGACTTTCGTGCCTACCAACAGCCTTCTAGATCTCAATAAGAAGGACAAATCCGTCGATTAAAAGGTATATCCCTCCATGATTGGATCCCTCCTTTACTTATGTGCATCTAGGCCGGATATTATGCTTAGTGTGTGTATGTTTGCAAGATTTCAAGTCGATCCGAAAGAATGTCACTTAGTGGCCGTGAAGAGAATTTTGAGATATTTAGTTCACACACCAAACCTAGAACTATGGTACCCCAAAGGCTCCAAATTCAATCTCATTGGGTATTCCGATGCGGATTACACTGGATGCACAGTGGACCGTAAAACCACATCGGAGACTTGCTAGTTCTTAGGAAGATCTCTAGTGTCTTGGTCATCTAAGAAACAAAATTTTGTTGCTCTTTCCACAGCCGAAGCGGAGTATGTCGCAGCCAGTTGTTGTTGTGCTCAACTTCTATGGATGCGGCAAACTCTAAAGAATTATGGTTACACTTTGAACCGTATCCCACTCCTTTGTGACAATGAGAGCGCCATAAAGCTTATTTACAATCCCTGTGAGCACTCCCGCACCAAACACATAGACATCCGGCACCACTTCCTAAAAGACCACTCCATCAAAGGTGACATAAAAATTTCCCATGTATCCACACAAAAGCAACCAGCCGACATATTCACCAAACCTTTAGATGAGAGACGCTTTTGTAAACTTAGGAATGAGCTGAATATCCTGGATTCTCAGAACATGGCTTGTGATTTTGCACATCTGATGTGGTATAGGATAGATTTTGAAAACCAAAAAAAATTTGCAAAATATCTTGTATGTTTTGTTTTTTGAAAAATCCAAAAGTTTTTAGAAAATTTCATTATAGGAAGTGTAATCATGGTTAATTGATTGATTGTTTTTTATTACACTTGGCATAATTGTATTCTTTGAAAAATTATCCAATGGTTCACTTTCTATCAATCTCAAAAATCTGCTCCTTGATTCAAGACTGCGTGGACCAGACAAGTCCGCAGTTTCGGACTACTCCGCCATCTGACAAGTCCGTGGATCTGGACAAGTCCAGACCACGGGTTTAATTTTTTATTTAAACCCTGAGTCTTTTTCCCCAAGCCACTATTCTACTTTCTCTCTCCTACGCCAAACCCTAGCTCGTGACTCTCGTGGCGATCCGGCATTTCGACCAGTGGAAAGTGAATCTATTATGTGAAAAAGCTTCTCCACCCTCGGACTAGTCCGAAACCTCGAAAGTCCGCTCCTCTTTCATCCTCGTTTGAAGGTAATCTCTTCTCTAGGATTTGAGTTTGAAATATGGATGTTCCCGTTCATAACTTTCAAATCCCTTCCGTGAGGTCACTCCTAGGATGCTATAATTGCTTTGTATGCAATATGACTATGAGTTATGGTCAGATCTAAAAGTTGTGTAAATTTGTTCTTCATGTACACTGTCGAGCTCCGGACAAGTCTGAATGGTCAGACTAGTCCGTCAGCAGACAAGTCCACTGCTGCGGACATGTCCGCTGTGAAGCAGACCACATTGAACAAATTCGATTAATTTTGGTCAATCATCCTCACATTCCATTCTAATCATGTACTTTATGTCAGCTGTTAGCATGTCAGGTGAAGGCAGCTCTTGCCGTGCAGTCAGGAAAGTTTCTAGCAAGAAGAGAAAGGTTCATCTTTCGGTTGTGGATCGTGATGAGATTCAAGAGGAGCCTCAGGAAATCAACATGCTGTTAATCAAGCCATTGGATCATGAAAGAGGCAGGGAAGGCATTAACTATATGAGAAATGCATCAGCTGCTGTTATTAGGAGAGGAGAAAATTGCTATTGTGAGGGCAAGCAATGCATTGATACTAGGTTTTGGAGTTTCTTTCATGTAGACTATTACAACTCAGTGTACTTGAAGATGAAGAATCCTGTTATTGACATGCAGTGGGTAGACTAGGAGCACATTACCAATAAGAATAATCCGGTTTTCAATGAAGTTATTGAAGCTTTCACCTTCCATGGGATTATTAACATCTTGGGTTTCAAGTATCCATGGAACAAGGTGGTGATTGCTCAGTTCTATGTGACTCTCTATTTCCATCAAGAAGGAGAGGCTAGAAATTTTTGGATGACAGGGTCAGATCAGTACTTAGTGACAGTGAGACAGTTTGCTAACATCATCAAGTTCCGCAGTGGTTTCTCTTGTTTAGCCAGAATTCACAATGAGCCAGTACTTGATGTTAAAGGTATGGATTTCATGTATGACACCTCCTCTCACTTCTATCCACCAAACACTACTGGGTTCCTTCCCTTCTATAAGGTGATGCATCGCATTCTTAGGAAGACATTGGCTGCTAGAGAAGGTGATGCATCCAATCTTCATGGTCATGGAAGGAACCTCCTCAAGTGGTTGGAGGAGCAAGAGAAGTTTAACACCTTTGACATCATGTTCTCGAAGATTCTTGATATTGCACAAAAGCCAAATAAGGCATGCGCTTATGCCCTCTATATTATGTGCATAATTGAGAAAGTCACCGACAAGGTGTTTGAGAAGGAGGAGTCACACAAGAAGCATTAACCTCAAGTATCGGCTGCAGTCACACGAGCTCCACCTCCTACCCGTCCAGCTACTAGGAGGGCTTCTACCAGTTCGCCTCCATCATCCTCCCGTGGTAGAAGCGGTATGTTCAAGATTCTTAAGGGTTTCTTGAAAATCTGTCAGAACATTGATGCTCGTGCCCACAAGGAGAGGGTTGCCAGGAAGAAGAACACTAGAGCTACAAAGGAATGGCAGCGTCAGCAGAGGTTACCTCGTTCACCGGATAGCTCAGACATTGATGAAGAAGTTCCTCCAACTTATGACCCGTTTGCAGATCTTACTCATGTGGAACTTGCATATTTTTTACAGCAGTCAGATGAGGACTTAGAGAAGACTGCTAGTGATGATGTTGCTGAGGAGTAGTTGCTGCTCTCTCTCTCTCTCTCTCTCTCTCTCTTTTCTTTCCTTTTTGGTGTCTTGATGCCAAAGGGGAAGAAATAGAGAAGCTCTTTATCTACCTATTCATCCTTTATCTATCTTTGGTGTGAACTATTTGGACTTGTGTGTTTTTAAAACTTGGTTTGTAATATTTCGTACTCTATGTCATATGCTTATGTGATGATGTGATGTTTGTGGTTTGCTTTCTATATCTCATTGCATATTGCTCACGGTTACAAGTTGAAATTTGTATATGCTTCTATCATTATCTTAGTATGTGTTGTTGCGCATGGATTTAGTGGCAGCTTATACTTGCTTTAACTTGTAACCCTTGATTATCTTTGTAGCTTCTTATTGGTTATCATCAATTCACCAAAAAAGGGGGAGATTAAAGTGCATCTAGGACCCTTTGTAAATTTTGGGATGAATATTGACAAACAATAGAAGCATTTGATGGCATTTTGTGAGTATGTGTGCAGGGACATAAGAAAAGAGAACTTTATTGACCCCCCAAAAAGGAAAAGAGCAAATGATGGTTCCTTCGCTTCGGAGTTGCTAGTTTTTACTTTTTCGTGAGTCATAGGACCACCTTACTATTAAGGGGGTGCAGCATTTTCTGATTTAAAATTGGTTAAGTGCTCTATCATTTCCCACTCTATCTTAATCTTAATCATTCTGTTTTGGTTACTTGCTCCGGATTTGTCCGATGTCCAAGACTTGTCCGGGAACGGACATATCCGCCCAGTAGCCGAACTCCAGAGAGGGAGCACGTAGGTCCCCTCGGACTTATTCGGGTGTCTGGACTTGTTCGGCAATGGCAACGGACATTTCCGAGCCAAGCTGCGGACTCCAGAGAGCTGCTCCATTTGGTAGAGCCGGACTAGTCCGCCCCTACGGACTAGACCGGGCCTGGACTTGTCCGTCAAGGCCAGCGAACTCTAGAGAAGGGGCACCCCATTATTTTCCGGACTTGTCCACCAGCGGACTTGTCCGTTGGGCGGGCGAACTCCAGAATGGATGCACCTTGACTTGACCGGACTTGTCCG
This sequence comes from Zoysia japonica, assembly GCA_001602275.1. Classification (NCBI taxonomy): domain Eukaryota; kingdom Viridiplantae; phylum Streptophyta; class Magnoliopsida; order Poales; family Poaceae; genus Zoysia; species Zoysia japonica. The sequence continues at coordinate 850,908 of BCLF01000038.1, forward strand.
CTCGGTCTGTGCTCTTTGCGGATTTATGAGAGATGACCTTATTACTGTTGAGCCCAATGTTCGGACTTGTCCGGACCCCCGAATTAGTTCGCTCTTGACATTTTTGGAAGGTCATCTTTGATTGATCTATATAATCCCCTACCCCCAACATCTTAAGGTTACAAAAGCTAGCACATCATTTCAAATCACGCCCTGAGAATCTCTGAGATCCACCTCTCCTCTTCCTCTCTTTTTTCATTGAATCCCCTAGGGTTTGATCTAAGGAAGAGGAGATCGTGAGTGTTTTCACGTCTTGATGCGATTTGAGAGCTTGATCCTTTCATTGCAGGTTTTGCAGGACCTATTACTCTTGGAGATTTATCTCCTAGATGGTTAGGTGTCGACCGAAATCCATCAAGATCATTGTGGTAAGATTCGGGAGGTTTGTATCACCCCTCATTGATCTAGTGAAAACTAAGTTGATCTTTGTGGTCACTTGGAGAGGTTTAGGGTTGAGTGAAACCTGATTCTTTGTAGACTCCTCAACGAAGACGTGGGCTTCCGTGTGGAGCTGAACTTCGGTCAAAAATCATTGTATCTCTTGTCTCCTTTTGGTTTTGTGTTGGATCTATTACCGCTGCGATTAGCGAACTTATCCGCAAGGACCGGAGTTGTCCGCTACCGGACAAATCTGACTGACCGGACTAGTTCGTACTCTATTTTTACTGATCAAATTGTTTTTGAGACTCGAATTTCAGGTCGTTGCCTATTCACCCCCCTCTAGGCAACTTTCAGATCTGAAACAAACCAATATGACTGTCAATCAGTATACTAGAAAATTCATGAAGTTGGCACATTACACACCAGAAAAAGTAAACACCGATGAAAAGAAGCAAGATAACTACCAAGAAGTACTAAATGGCAAGTTGAATGAGCACTTGTTTGCTCACATCTATCCGAATTTTAACACTCCTGAACAAGATCCTATTATTGAAAGCTTCTCTCGCTAAGCTAGATGACAAAGAAAACCATGAGTTTCAAGAAGAGAAGTTTGAAGAACCGAAAATGACTACGGAGTTTAAGTTCAATCAACCATGAAAACTGATGTATTCGAAAACCATGCACCATAATGCCTCCAAAGTCCACAGGCAGAAATCATCCTTGAAGCATCGTGGCTCAAGTATGGCCTCTCAACAAAAGGACAGTGACAACATCACTCCAAGTTCCAACAATAAAAAAGTATGTAATTGTTGCAAGAGCCAAAACACTTGGTAGAGCCAGGTGCCCATATAAAAGACGAGTGCTCCCAAAGACAAATAATGAAAAGATAGAGACACCAGTAACTGACACTAGGAGTGCTCCGTCTCAAGCCTTTGGACAGCAAGGTCAGCTCTCATTGGTTGGATGAAGTAGCATGGGCTACCCCGAAACTGCCAGAAGAATATAGGATGTTAAATTCACTGCATACCCTGTTGGAACTGTCACATTATGATGTGGAATATGTCTTTTTTATTTCAAGTATCAGCACTGCAGTAATGGCTGTTAAGATTGCAACGTGTAGCTCTCCTACGTGGAACAAATTTCAGTAACCTCACCTGAAATCTTTTTTAAGTGGGATAGGACCTCTCATAAGCACACTTAATAGCTATACACTGGATCTCAAGGTAGGTAACCGGATTGAGACCAATACAGTGTTGAGATGCAACAGTCAAGCACGAATCCCAAGGGTGAGATGCAACAGTCAAGCACGAATCCCAAGGGATGACCATGTAAACTTTGGAAGCCGCAACATGAAGGGTGACATGGAACTAAGTATCCCTGAATTTACTAGAAGCCTAGATAAGCCAGCCTCGAGGATAATTTTGAAGACCAAGATATTCAGGCCCTGTTTGGAAAGGAGGAATTTTTTCTCTTTCTACGTTTTTTTCCTATGAAATTGAACTGATTCCTATGAAATTCCTGTGAGATTTTTATAGAATTCCTGCGTTCCAAACGGGGCCTCAAAAGGGCATAATAATAATAATAATAATATCTACGGAAACTACAGATGCTGGTACTAGATAATCAAGTACAAGAAAATAAGAGCAAATGTCACTGCAAGGTACAAATCATAAAATACAAGAACACCCCAAAAAAAAAATCCCTGTAACGTCCAGCAAATCGTGTAAATCTCGAGGACAAGTTTCCGTTTAAGGCCCTATTTGTTTCAGTTTCTCAGCTTTTCTAGCTAAAAAGCTGAAAAGCCAGAAGCTGAAACAAACAGGGTTCAGAAAAGCTTGCTTTTCAAAAGTTGAAAAGCAAGCTTCTGATGAAATGAACTAAAAGCTGAAAAGCACATTTTGGGTGTTTTTCTGGCTTTTGGTATGCTGAGAAGCTAAAAATATATTATAAAAGTCAATATTCAAATTTCATCAGCCAACTTTTTCAATAGTCACTAGCCAGTTTTTTTAAAAGCACAAAAGCAAAAGGCCAAACAAACAGGCCTTAAGTGGGGTAGATCTGTGACATCTCAAAATTTAGCCCAAGATTTAAAAATTTGAAACCCAAAAAAAAATTTCTAATAAAACCCTAACATTTTTCTTCCTTTTCTCTCTTCCTTCTAATTCAAAAGATAAATCCCATTTAAATTAAAATCATCTAAAATGGAAATTTTAAAATATTAAAATTTGTATGTGTGACCAAGTGCTTGACTTTCTTTCCTCCATTTGTTTGGATTTTTATATTGCGGAGTTCTTTTGAGTTCTATTTGAATTTTGAATCCAATCATTCAAAATCCTAGAATTCTTCAAATCTTAGAACTCCTCTAGCCCAATATCCCTCCCCCCTTCCCTTCTCGGCCCAATCACGTGCAACCCAGCCTGCCTTCCTCCATCTTCCCCTTTTTCCTTTGCGGGCCGTCCCTTTTCTTTCTTCTCTGGCCAGCCCAGCGAAGCAATTTCGGCCCAACCCGCGTCTAACAGTTGGCTTCTTCCTCTTGCCGCCACGACCGCCAGCCAAGAGGCGCCACTTCACCCCGCACCGCCTGTCCTGTCTCTCGTGTGGTAAAAAAACAAGCGCACTACCTCACTGCCGACAGGCACTGCCACCACCTCTCCTGACAACCTCTGCCACGCCGCAATCATGGACAGCCTCCCTGCGACGTGTCGCCCAAGCACGCCACCCCGCTGCCACACCGATCACCAAATTACCAACATATCACCATTACACCTCACATGGCCAAAGAGTCTTGGAACTCGCATCATTAACCAGCTGACAGTGTCGCCAAACTGCCATGCCCCGCCATGCCTGTCCCGTCGCTAGCCAACTCCGTCTGCCTTGCCGCGCAACATACCGACGTGGACCCCAAGCCAGCTCTGGCTATAAAATTGAGCAGGCGCTCATTCTTTCTCCTGCACACCTCTCCTCCTTACTAAGTTACCCCATTGTAAATCGGGACCGGAGCTAGTGAATTTTGGTTTTCCCTGCAATTCTCACCGTTTCTACTGCCGCCACTTACTTCTCAGCTCTGGAGCTTCCCTCTGCCCCATTTGTGCTCGTGAAGCTCCACAAGGACTCCCTCCTTCGATGACAAGGCGGTCCGAGCTGTTTTGGCTGTGTCTGCACCCTGCTCGAGTACCTATAGCCGCATGCCTCCCCTCACTGTCGCCAGCCGCCACCACAGTCTTCCGAGCCTCGGCGAACCCCCTTGGATGCTCGAGGATTAGATCTCAGCATGTAGCCGCTGAAAATCACTTCATTCTCACGGGACAGATCGCTCGACTGAGACACGTTATCAGTCACGACTACAACTGAAAGTAATTTTCTCCCCTTAAAAAAATTAACTTTTTTTCTGTTTGTCATGAATAAATCTCCTATCTACTTTATATAGACGGCAAAGCTGTAACTTAGAAACAAACTCTAAACCAACTAAAAACAAAACCCTAAACCAACTAAGAATAAACTAAAACAAACTGAACTAAATCTAAACAATAACTAACAGATCATATCTAATATTTCCATCTGCTGCACGCCTCTTCATTAGATAGTTTGGGCGCACAACATTTACTCATGCTCTCCTCTCTCTCCCAAGGCTTTTTGCTGTCAAGTTTGAAACTCCGCAGCGCATTCCAGCCTCCTCTGGCGAGCACCAGCCATGGTGCCACCATCTTTCCTGTGTTCGTCAGCCGCCTGCCTCGCCTGTGTGTTTCCGACTGTCTGATCCTAGGCGAACGCTCCAGAATAGAGGATGCACACCTCCTAAATTGTTTTAATCTCAGTCCTTCATTCCAAAAGTGACGTACAAGATTAGATTGAACATAAACTTTGAATCATTCTAACTCCAAGCCGTTCATCGAGGATCGAATGAATGGATTCATCTGGTCCATGGTAAACTTGTCGGCCGAGCCTAGTTCCCTGGTCCACCGGTCCATGGACCTTTTCTATAAATTCTCTTATACACAAATAGTCCCACAAGTTCCTGAAAATGTCGATTTTGCATCCAAGCCCCTGCTTTTCAGTAAATTATGATCCAGTACTATTGTTTTGTAGAAACAACATCAGATTTTATTATGATAATTACATGTTAGTCCAAATAATATTATACCAAACCCTGGACTCTTCTATATTTACCTATTAGTCCCTAGCTACTCTCTAATAATTATAGATAAGCCCCTGGTGACTACATAATCATTACATCTGGGTCCCTAAAACTACCTACACCTTGTAAATGCAGTAACTTCTTGCCCGTAATCCTGTTTTCCGTGATTCTTGCACTCACGCACCCGTCTCGACATAAGCCATCTTATGAAATCAGTATCAAGTCCTCAATCCCTCACCCCCTTCCCAGTTTCAATTAAAAACCCACAGCTCCAATATGTACCTCCCGACATCCGATAAATCTATGCCAAATCAATCATCTCATCTCATCACTTAAAGTCCAGTGACCCCTCCATAAACAATGATCCAAACCCCAGATATCATCCTATCATGCTACCTTCCCTTTCGACATTTGAGTTTAATTGGAATTTTTTTAATTAATTGCTTTTAGTTCTTTATTGGCTTATTTTGGCTCATTATTTATTGTCATTTGCTTTTAAATTAGTGCTCATAGAACCATGTTAAATATAAGTTCATATTATGATTAGGATGAACCTCACCCCTCTTCAGCTTGCATTATTGCATGTGCCACCTGTACGTTTAGCATTACAATTATAAAAATATAACCAAGTAATTAGCCATTAATCATTAAGGAACAACTACATACTAGGAAATTAAGTGATTAATCACTAGTCACTACATATCCATCTTTTTAGTAATTATACACTAAATAAAGATATTTTAATATGCATCTACTAATTAATCGCTAACATATGGTACTAAATAGGATTGCATATAAAATGACACATCAAACACTTGGCATGCCCACTGCACATGCCTTAGAATAGTTTATATTCATATAAATGCATCAGTGTTGTAGATACTTAATAATGCATACACCCGCATGGCTCACTATCGCAATCACGCAAATATAAATGAACTTATTAGTTAATCGCTAATCCTTAATAAATACCGGTAAGACAAAGTTATGCATAAAATAATGCATTAAGTATCTAGTATACTCTCGGCACACCCTAATATGAGTTCGTTCTCATATAAGGACCTTAGTGTCACGGGTACAGCCAACAAGCCATACACATAGTTAGCTGACTCGTATATCCGCATGAGCACTAGTAAAGTATCTAAGGACCTGTTTGTTTCCACTATAGATTATCAAAATCATCTTTTGGATGATAGATTTTCAATAGTTGGATTGTGAAAAGCAGTGAGGATAAAAGTTGATGACTGTTTGTACGTTTGTCTGGATTCTAGTAGTTCTATTCCACTTTATCTATATGGTAAACTACTGAAATGCCCTCAAGTGTATTTGTTGCCATGTTGGCATTGCTTTTGATATATGATTACTAAAAATTTGAAAGAAAAATTAATAATTCGAGGAGACATAATTAAAATTTAAAATAATAAATATTAAACATTTACAATTAAATTCAAATTCAAATGATGAGACTTAAACGTTCCAAACTCAAAGGGTATCTACACGAAGAGCTCGACGACATGAAACTAATGGAATAACTTTGGGAGCTCGAGGGAACTTCCTTTATTTCCTCAAGATTAATTATTCAAGTTCAAATTACACGACTGAACATTTTAAACTCAGAATTCAGAGGAATTTGAAAGGTACTTACATGAAAAACTCAATGAGACAAAACTAATGGAACAACTTTAGGAAAATTTAGAAACTCAAAGAAACTTCCTTGAGTTCCTAAAGATTAATGATTAAAAAAACTGAGCATGTAATCGTGAGAGGAGACGCGGGCAATAGCTGGGTTATGATCGATTGCGGGATTTTGAGAATTGCTATTCCAGATTTTGAGAAGCGGTCTCCAGAATCGATTTGTTTGTTTCCACTACCGACTCTAGAAGCAGAATCGATCGATCGGTAGTGGAAACAAATGGGGCCTAAATAAACCTAGATTTCAAAAACCAATCCATGATTTGCCACTGCATCATGCATGATTTGCCTTTCACTTTCCTTTTGTGGAGTTTAACCGGCTCTTGCTCAATGTTTATTTGGGTCTTATTGCATTGATTCTCCTTGAGCTTTGTTTCTTTCATGATAGCTTTATCAGGCGTATTCTATTGTGTAGACAACACTGAGTTCGAGGAAGAGTTGGATTCCAATAAGAGCCAGAATGACTGACATACGCAGAAAAGCTAGAAGAATTCAACATCCAAGCAACGACTCAAGACTCGGATTTCAAAGATTAGAAGACCGAGCCATGAAGATTAAGTGTTTGCAAGCAGCTATAACCCCTTGACCATGATTAACCTATATTTTGCTAATGCTCTTATTGTGCCTATTAATACTGCTGTGCATGATATGTTGGTTCAAAACATTGGGCTAGTTATAATCCTAATTGACTTGTTAGCGTATTGATATTAATGTCAGTTACTAGACATTAATATTGATTGCCTTGATTGTCCGTTGTTGATGGTCCCTTATTAACCATAGGATTCTGTTGTTAAGATATTTTAATAAACAGAAATTTGCCTTGATATTAGCATGCTTAGGAATCCTCTTGTAATGGTACACATCGCCACACCATACACCAATCATTTGTGAAATGAGTTAAAAGGAGCTTAGTGATGTGAGTAAAATCCAATTGGATGGGTGATAGTGCAATGTGTATTAGGTGAAGAAGAACACTTTGGGTGTGGCTTACAATGGTGATTAGTGATATGTGCTAAGCTTTGGCCTAGTCCACCTGTCGTAGACAAGCACTTGCCCTGGTCGCATAAGGATCGGTTTGTTGGATCTCAATATAGTGATTTCCCTACTTATTGGCATCTATCATATACTCCACTTGGCGACCAATAGGGCATGGGGGACCAAGGGTGAACACTCGAGGAGGATGTACCTGACTGATTTGATTCAAAGAAAAAAGAAATACCTAGGCTTAGAGTATCTAGTCTTAGAGGAAAATAAAGTACCTAATAATTTAAGGAAAGTGAGTACTGGTGTTATAGCTCTTAGTTGCTTCTTGAGGTGGATGTATAGGGATGGATGGATAAGGTGGGATAGCGTTAGGCTATCTTGCTCGCGAAAGATTGCATAGCCTTTGAGTACAGTTTACAACCTTAGCAGAGTGTAATATCTTTTTGGAATTATCGTTGCCAGGGTATTAGCACAGTATTGCCTGGGCTCTCAATGATTAATCTTTACATACCTCCTTGTCGTGTGAATGGGTGTAGTTGTTTGTGTTTTGAAAAGTGTCTGGATCAGATATTGGAGGCCTTTTCAGCTAAAACTTGGATCATGCAGGAAAAGTTTATTCTCCCTTAGGTTCACCCACTAAAAATAATGATATGGAAATGTTTCATCTTCCCTGGTTTACACCTTTAGTGAACCTTGCATTTTTGGGTTTTTGGAAAGTAATCCCTGTTCCTTATTCTTGGTAGCTACAATCAAATGTGTATATATAATTATACCCTGATTAGTGTGATGTCTTGCTGAGTACCTTATGTACTAACTTGTTTGAATTTGTGGTTTTAGTCAGAGAAAAATTCACAGAACACAATGTTGCGTTTGGTTTTGGTTCTGCCTCTCAAATTGCTTATTTATTTTGGTCTCTGTTTTCACTGTCTGATTTAGGGATGAAAATGGAACGAAAAAAAATCCCGTCCTGACTAGCTTCCTATACCATATTAATCAAATTTTTTTTGTTTATTTTCATTTTTAAAACTAATAAACAGGAATAGCACGAAAATAAGAAAATCAAAAGAGAAACGGGATCGAAAACGGATAGATAGTTTTTCCGCCTGTTTAGCGGGGATCCGTCTTTAAACGGATAATCCTGTTTTTCAACCCGTATCACTTTATACGGGAAACCACACCAAACGGCCAAACTAGCCCACTGGCCACACCTCCCGTGTGCGGCCCAAAAGCCCACCTCGAACGACAATATAAATTCCAGCCAAAACCCTACCTGGTGTCTTCGGTCCGGCCCCTTCTCGTCAGGTCGCCACCAGGCGCCCGACGCAGCCCGTCCGCCGCCGCAGTCCGCCCCCGTCCCAACCGCCCGCGACGCGGCCGATCCTGTCACCACATGCGCCGCCCGACCCCGTCTCCACGCGCGCTGCCTGCCGTGCCCAACGCTGGACCCGTCACCAAGCTGCTGGTCGCCACGCGCTGGCCGGCTGCTGGTCGCCACGCTAGCGCCGCGTGCTTGACAGCTGCCAGCGAGGTCGACGAGGCCAAGGTAAAAAAGATCTTACGTGGACACGTGCTTCGGCACCGATGAGAAGGAGGGCTCAGTACGCGCTAGACGCTGCAACTTGGACTCACATGCGGAGGCGGTGAAGATGCTCCAGCTTGCTGCTTGCGACTCGCTGACTCCTATCTTTTAGTCATGGGCTTTAATGTTTGAAGCCTGCCAGCCCAAATGAAAATTTATGCGGTGTATGTAATGAAAAATTCTTAACGGCACATGACCGTAGATGGTAAGGGTGAGGTGATATTCCCGATTTAAATTACCGGTAGATACCGACATATTACTAACCAATTTTTTTTTAAGTTCTCGATGTCTTTTCCATCGTTTTTGTTACCGCCTTTTCATCCCTAGTCTGCTTCACCTCTAGCCAATTAAACACTTGTGGATACTCTAATCATCATCATTTTATTGTTGCTAAAGGCTAGGTATGTTATCTTACTTGAAGTATACTTTTGACTACCATTTTATTGTAATTGTGCATATCAGATATTATTTAGGGATTGATACATGACTCACAATGTATTTCAAAAATAAGGCAGAAATAAGATATGATAATTATGTATAGAACAATGAAGAATACCCATACTGCTAGGTGGGATAGGTGGTGTTATGCGATGGTGCAGTACAGTGGGACAAAATTAATCAATTCATTCAATCGGCTACTAGCCGGATTTGAGATGCTAGTAATTGGCTCTACACTAATAGGAGACACCATCAAAGCAAGTTGGTCCATCCGTCTTTGAACAAGCAAGGTGGGACTAATCTTATAGTTTTCTCCCACCACAAGCCATAGGAGTTAGGCCTCTTCCCCATGGGCCTCACGGACTCCCACTCACAAAGAACTTGACGTACTCGTCAGGTAACTCACCCATAATAGGGACAAACAATTAGGATCGATCCTCTCTAGCCACGTCGTACATCAGTGACAGTTTACGTGTCATGCCGTGACCCCGCAGGGCTCACGCGCCATGCACACCGTATATGTGCCACCTGACCGCACGCCATCGTGACACAGCGAAGGTCGGTTCTGATACCATTCTGTAATAGCCCAGGCCAAAATACGGCTCATGCCCTACGCACATGCTGCATAGGCCACACCTAAATAGCAACCCGTTTACGCTTTCGTCCTCGCTTTACGTAAAAAGGTTAACCGAAGGTTACTGTGCTTTGGGTCCTTAGCTATTTAAGTTAGTCCATCCCTCTTTGAACAAGTAAGGTGAGACTAATCTTATAGTTTTCTCTCACCACAAGCCACAGGAGTTGGGCCTCTTCTCCATGGGCCTCACAGTTCTTGCATTATGTTTACGTGACTAATTAAGGTACCTTTTTAGTACCCTGCCTGGTGTCATAGTTTTCTTACTCTATACGTAATTTATTTATATATTTAAGAGCTTGATCAATGAAAAGTATTAACATTTCTTCTTTGTTTATAGTTTGAACATAAATACACACAAATATGAAATTAAAAATGTGTTCAACACAAGTGTTTTTTTAGTTGATCCAATCACTATAGTGCTTATGTTGAAGACACATGCATAATCAAGATCTTTAAAGTAATTGTTGCAGGCCGCAGGAGGTTAGGAAACAGGAGCATGAAGTAGGCACGAAAGCAGGCAAGGGTTGGAAAGCCTATGCCTGTCACGGTTGCTTGATGCACTGAGGTGCCCACGGTGCAACTCCACGGAAACAAAGTTCTGCTATTATAACAACTAAAGAACGTTGCAGCTATACTACTTTTACAATGCATGCAGCCGCTTCTGGACCCATGGCAGCTCCCTCCGTAACATTCCAGTCGGAGGTGGATGCCGCAAGAACAAAAGTGCGTCACCATTGCCATTGTCAACTTCCAGCTCCATTAACAAGCTGCAAAATCTTCTGGTGCCCACCTCCTCCTCTATCGCCAGAGCCACAAGACTTACCCCAATGTGCTCCCAACGTTTGAGTCCACCAGCTTCAAAACCGCCAGGTGCCACTTGCCTCCCGCCACTGTCCTCGCCAATCCTTGCGCTGGCGCCATTGTTGGATTACAATACTGGGATGACGATGTCATCATTTCTGGACATGCTGAGAGGAGGATTTCTGGAACATCAAGGCAGTGGCATAGAGCAACCGTCGTCGTTAGATTCAGTGGTGTCAGGTAGCATGGGGTGGTTGGCAAACATGGTGGTGGTGCAGCAGTAATCAGTGATTGCGGTGCTACATGTGAGGGAGGGTAGTGGCTGACAACCACTACTATAAAAACTATGTATCCTGACATCCTTCATTCACAGTATAGGCAGTTACCAATTACCAATTCAGCCCGTGGAAATCTTAATTTGTGCAGGCCGCGGTTCTAATACGACCACCTGCATAAATCTTATTTGTACATGCGAGGGATATAAACACGTGTATAAATGCTTCGTTTTTTATAGGCACAGAAATGCGGGTGGATGGCAAAAACGCCTGCACATATATATTCAAATCTGCTTGTAGAAACCTCTTTTGTAGTAGTGAACAAAGGTTGGCGCGAATGAGTATCAAGAAGATGTGAGTGCGCCAGACACTTCTAGGGCAAAATAATATGTGGTTTTGGTGAGGAGGAGGCCTAGTTGATACTCGCCTGATGATTTTTTGTGTCACTCATGCATGACATTTTTCATTTTTGTTTGGTAATTTGCGTGCATGTGTTCATGAGAATTTGAGTACTCACCTCTTACTAGTTAGACTTCATCCAATATCGTTCATTTGCAGCCCAGTACTAGCAGCAGCAGATATTATTATGTTTATGTGACAAATTAAGATACCTTGCTAGTACCCTGCCCTGCTGTCGTTGCTTTCTTACTTTACACGTAATTTATTTATTTATGAGCTTGATCAATGAAAAGTATTAACATTTCTTCTTTGTTTATAGTTTGGACATAAATACACACAAATATGAAATTAAAAATGTGTTCAACATAAGTGTCTTTTTAGTACATTCTATCAATGTAGTGTATATGTTGAATACACATGCATATTTAAGATCCTTAAAGTAATTGTTGCATGCACGCAGGAGGTTAGGAAAGAGGAACATGAAATAGCCACCGCAGCAGGCAAGGGCTGGAAAGCCTATGCCTGTCACGGTTGCATGATGCACTGAGGTGCCCACGGTGCAACTCCACCGAAACAAAGTTCTGTTATTATAACAACTAGAGAACGTTGCAGCTACACTACTTTTACAAGGCATGCAGCCACTTTTGGACCCATGGCAGCTCCCTCCGCAACATTCCAGTCAGCGGTGGATGCCGCAAGAACAAAAGTGCATCACCATTGCCAATATTGTCAACTTCCAGCTCCATTAACAAGCTGCAAAATCTTCTGGTGCCCACTTCCTCCTCTGCCGCCAGAGCCACAAGACTTTCCCCAACGTGCTCCCAACGTTTGTGCCCACCAGCTTCAAAATCGCCATGTGCCACTTTCCTCCTGCCGCTGTCCTCGCCAATCTTTGCGCTGGCGCCATTGCTGGATTAAAATACTGGGATGACACGGATGGAAGATCATGGGTTTCTTCCTAGTCCCAGTAGCAGTTGTACTTCTCTAGCCCGTAATCTCTCCCACCAATTGTGCTCAGATTGACTGAAATGTGGGGTTCTGTGTGGCTGGGCCACACGCATCTCCGAGCACGGTACGCGTGTACTCCACGTAAATAAGCGCTGGTCCATGACAACCTTGAATTACCAACACCATGTCTTTGCTTCTATGGAAAACATGCATGCCATTTCTATTTCACCTCCCCTGGCACACCATCGGTGCGGTCCTTCCCTCAATTTCCTCTCCCGCTATTAAAGTGAAGGTATCTCTCTCACGAAATCACCATTACCGAGTCCTCTTTTCACATCCATCAATGAGGATGACACAGATGGAACATCATAGGGTTCTTCCTAGTCCCTTCATCAATAGTACATCTCTAGCTTGTAAGCTTTCCCGCCCATTGTGCTCAAATCCACTGAAATGTGGGGTTGTGTGTGGCTGGCCGACAAGCATCAGCGACCACGCTACGCGTTTACTCCATGTAAATAAGCGCATGGTCCATGGTTGACCTTGCATCACCCACGCCATGTGTTTACATCTAAGGAAAACTGGCATACCATTTCTATTTCACCTCCCCTCGCACACCATCCGTGCAGTCCTTTCCTCGATTTCCTATCCTGGTACTAAAGTGAAGGCATCTCTGTCACAAATGCACCATTACCGATTCCTAGTCCTTACAAAGTCCATCAATGAGGACGACAAGGATGGAACATCATGAAGTTCTTCCTAGTCCGTGCAGCACTAGTACGTCTCTAGCCCATAAGCTTTCCCACCCATTGTGCTCATATCCATTGAAATGTGGGGTTGTGTGGCTGGCCCACACGCACAGCGACCATGCTACACGTATACTCCATGTAAAAAAGCGCATGGTCCATGGATGACCTTGCATCACCCACACCATGTGTTCACTTCTACTGAAAACTGGCATGCCATTTCTATTTCACATCCCTCACACACCATCCGCGCAGTCCTTTCCTCGATTTCCTATCCTACTATTAAAGTGAAGGCATCTCTATCACCAACGCACCATTACCGAGTCTTAATCTTTTCGAGTCTATCAATGAGGGCGACACGGATGGAACATCATGGAGTTCTTCCTAACCCCTGTAGCTGTAGTATGTCTCTAGCCTGTAAGCTTTCCCATCCATTGTGCTCAGATCCACTGAAATGTGGGGTAGCGTGCGGCTGGTCCACACGCATCAGCGAGCATGGTGCGCGTCCACATAAATAAGTAACTGGTCCATGACAACCTTACATCACCCACACCATGTGTGTTTCCTTCTATGGAAACTTGCATGTCATTTCTATTTCACCTCCCCTCACACACCATCCGCGCGGTCCTTCCCTCAATTTCCTCTCCCGCTATTAAAGTTACGGCATCTCTCTCAAGAAAGCACCATTACTGAGTCTTAATCTTTTCAAGTCCATCGTTGGTGTTACGGATGGAAGATCATGGGGTTCTTCCTAGTCCTTGCAGTAGTTGTACTTCTCTAGCCCGTAAGCTTTCCCACCAATTGTGCTCAGATCCACTGAAATGTGGGTGTGCGCATGGCTATGCATCAGCGACCATGCTACGTGTGTACTTCATGTAAATAAGCGCCTTGTCCATGGATGACCTTGCATCACCCACACCATATCTTTACTTCTACGGAAAACTGGCATGCCGTTTCTATTCCACCTCCCCTCACACACCATCCGCGCAATCCTTCCCTAGATTTTCTGTCCCGCTATTAAAGTGAAGGCATCTCTATCATGGATGCACCATTACCGAGTCCTAATCTTTTCAAGTCCATCAATGAGGACAACACCGATCGAACATCATGGACTTCTTCCCAGTCCCTCCAGCAGTTGTACGTCTCTAGTCCATAAGCTTTTCCACCAATTGTGCTCAGATCCACTGAAATGTGGGGTTGTGTGCGGCTGGTCCACACACATCAGCGAGCACGGTACGCATGTACTTCACATAAATAAGTGCCTGGTCCATGACAACCTTGAATTACCAATACCATGTGTTTGCTTCTGTGGAAAACAGCCATGCCGTTTCAATTTCACGTTCCCTCGCACACCATTCGCGCTGTCCTTCCCTCAATTTTCTCTCCCGCTATTAAAGTGATGGCATCTCTCTCACGAAATCACCATTACCGAGTCCTAATCTTTTCACGTCCATCAATGAGAATGATACAGATGGAACATCATGGGGTTCTCCCTAGTCCCTTCATCAATAGTACGTCTCTAGCTTGTAAGCTCCCCCCCCCTGAAATGTGGGGTTGTGTGTGGCTGGCCCACACGCATCAGCGACCATGCTACGCGTGCACTCCATTTAAATAAGCGCATGGTCCATGGTGAACCTTGCATCACCACACCATGTGTTTACATCTAAGAAAAACTGGCATGCCATTTCTATTTCACCTCCTCGCACACCATCCGCGCAGTCCTTTCCTCGATTTCCTATCCTGCTATTAAAGTGAAGGCATCTCTATCACAAACGCACCATTACTGAGTCCTAATCTTTTCAAAGTCCATCAATGAGGACGACATGGATGGAACATCAAGAAGTTCTTCCTAGTCTCTGCAACTGTAGTACGTCTCTAGCCCATAAGCTTTTCCACCCATTGTGCTCATATCCATTGAAATGCGGGGTTGTGTGTGGCTGGACCGCACGCAGCAGCTAGCATAGTACATGTCTACTCCTTGTAAATAAGCGCATGGTCCATGGATGACCTTGAATCACCTACACCATGTGTTTGCTTCTATGAATAACTGGCATGCCGTTTCTTCTTCACCTCCCCACACACCATCCGCGCGGTCCTTCTTTCAATTTCCTCTCTCGCCATTAAAGTGAAGGCATCTCTTTCACGAAAACACCATTACCGAGTCCTAATCTTTTCAAGTCCATCAATGAGGACAACACGGATGAAGATCATGGGGTTCATCCTAGTCCCTGTAGCAGTACTACACCTTTAGCCCGTAAGCTTTCCCACCCATTGTGCTCAGATCCACTTACATGTGGGGTTTTGTGTGGCTGGACCACACGCAGCGGCTAGCATAGTACATGTCTACTCCTTGTAAATAAATGCCTGGTCCGTAACGACCATGCATCACTCACACCATGTGTTTCCTTCTAGGGAAAACTTGCATGCCATTTCTATTTCACCTCCCCTCGCACACTATCCGCCTGGTCTTTCAATCAATTTCTTCTCCCACTGTTAAAGCGAAGGCATCTCTCACACAAAAGAACTATTACCGAGTCTTAATCTTTTCCAGTACATCAATGAGGATGACACGGTTGGTAGATCATGGGGTTCTTCCTAGTCCCTAGGGCTGAAAACGGTACGGGAAAATCTCGTCCTGACCGCCTACCGTTTTCGCTTTTCCTCTACCATTTTCGGATTACTGGGATGTAAACGGGAACGGACAGAAAAGGGAAAAAGATAAACGGGAACAGGATCGGAAATGGTTGAGCAGTTCTTGGTCCGTTTTTACGGGATCCCATTTTCTATCGGGAAAGTCCCGAATAATTCCCGTTCTAACGAATTCGGGGCGAAGAGGAGGTGAGGTGGCACCTGGAAGGGAGACGACGGAGCTGCGGCCATGGGGCAATGAAACTGAGTCGCCGGCGCCGTCCATGTTGTCCAGTGGCACGCCGGCCGCAATGACAGAAAGAGGAGCTATGAGGGAGTGGCGGCCACAGGCAGCGATGGCGACGACGGCAGTCACTGCAGCAACCGACGTCCGTCCACGTGCCCACGGTCGAGGAGCCCTGCATCCGCGTCCACCGGCGTTTTTTGCTTTTTTTTCCCATCTTCTCTCCTATTGCTGCTCGAGGCTGATGCAGGGTGAATGGTAGGTGTAATAAAAAAATCCAAACGCTGGTGATGTACCATAAGAGATTATGATTTTTTCCCCTTCCGTCTTCTTTCCTTTCACTATCCTTTTTGCCCCAGCTGCTAGGTGATGACAGAGTCTCTACCTGCCGATCTACATCACAATAATGGAGAAACATGGAAGGACACCCGATTGAAATACACTTAAGATTTGTAGAAATTTCTTTCTCATGTGCTTAAGCTTAGACTGAAGAAGTAAATATTTTTATGTTCGATTAATGTTCCGGACTTAATACCAGTTACCGACGGTTCCAATATATTCCGTTCGAGTTAGTTCGTTTCTGGAATTCCAAATTTATCCCGTTCATTTCTGTTACCGACTTTCACGTTTTCATTTCCGTCCAGTGTCGCAAATATGAAAATGGAAACGGTTTAGGTGTTTTCCCGACCGTTTCCGTCCGTTTTCACCCCTACTAGTCCCTACAGCAGTAGTACGTGTCTAGCCCGTAAGCTTTCCCATTCATTGTGCTGGTACATATGCAGCTAGCTGGTGGGCCATGGATTAATTGGATTATCATTTGATCCATGTATCTTTGCTTTATCAGGTTGATGGTGAAAAGGAAGTTTTTGGTGGTTCTATGGACACGATAATTGCCTCCAACTCCTCTAAGAAGGCCAACGGCAACTTCATTGTCACCCCGTCTGCTCACCACCACCACCATCAAGTAATTAATTAACTATTCATCTCATGAAGTCCATATGCATGGTCCTTTAATTGGATCATCTATAATAGCTAGTTTCTTTTTTTGAGAAATTATTAGCTAGTTTCTTGATCATGAGCCAAACAAAGGAGTAGCATGTAGGCCAGATGTGTTCTTCATGTTGCATGATAAGATTTCTCAATCCTAGTATGCATACCTTATATATATATACATGAGTGGGCACTTTGATGATGCTTTTATTTTAGTCTCTTTTGTTTAGCAATTCTAGTTCGATACCCTATAGGAATATAAATTAATTGGACAATATTATTTAATTAATTTTCTTTAACAGGTATAGTAAATCAAGGCCATTCTAGTCGAATTGTTGGATATTGTAATGCATGGAAGACCATAACACTAGGCACGGACAACATTGAACAATGTTGTTTCATTTGGCCATTTATTCCAAGTGCTTGTTTGAGTCAAATTTCGATGTAGCTTTGAATGACAAAGTGTACTCAATCTCAACAGCTCTTTTTTTATATACTATGTTAGGTAAAACTTGTCTTCCAAATAAAACTTCCATTTTAATGTATTTTGAAGGAAGAATTATGTGTCACCCAGCAATATCCGTTGATCTATGTCCGAGTTCTAGCTCTTGTACTATATCAGATTATGATAACTTGCTATTTCCTTGCCCTCCATTCTTGCATTCTAATTCTTACTTTGTGCTCATGCCTTTACAGTTTATTATATAATATATTTAAAGAGCTCGATCAATAGAAAGTGTTAATGTTTATTCTCTATTTATAGTTCAAGCATAAATAATCACAAACATAAAATCAAATATACGTTCAACATAACTTTTTTTTAGTAGATCCTATCTATATAGCACATATGACACATGCAAAATTGAGGATCTTTTAAAATAACTGCAGCATGCATGTAGGAGGCTATGGACATGACTCTGTAGTTGATTGAAAATAGGAACTGTTGACAACCAAAATTGGCACTCGAGAAAAACCAAAACTTTCGGTATTCGAACCCGGAAGTTTCAGTTTCTGCAGGTTCATTGTAGCAAAAATGGCTAAATTAATACCGGAGTGTCCGACGAATTGCCGGAGTATCTGAGACCACCCTTTTTATGGCCAACTCTAAAATCCACCGGAATATCAGACACTTGGCCGGAGGGCAAAACCGAAAATTCTGGTATGCCAAATCGGAAATTCCAATTTTTGCAGGATTCACAATGGCCTAAATGGCAAAGTCGCCCCCGGAGTGGCCAGTCCTTAACTGTAGTGTTCGGGGACACCCCTTCTGGAGCTAACATCAAAATTCATCGGAATGTCCGGCACTTGACCGGAAGGCAAAACCAAAAGTTTAGGTCCATATCGGAAATTCCATTTTTGACAGATTTACATTTATCTAAACTGAAGTTAAGACTAATTTCTTCATAAGATCAGTGTTCATGTGTGTTTTTTAGGTTGTAAGAACAAACTTTGGGCATTTTGACCAATGATAATGAGAGGATGTGAGGAGGTGCTTGGAGAAGGAAGAAGATGAAGCCAAATGATTATATTAAAGATTCGAGTGTGTAACCCTCGTTGAGATAATCAAAATGGACATATGGCTCCTCTGGTTTGAAGTCCCGACAAACCTAGAACTCCGGTTTCATATTCCAGAACTTCCTGTTTTTGCAGCTTTAGGGAAGCTTTCAAATTTTGATTTTTTGCCGATTTGTTGAAGTTACCGGCTCTCTACGGAATAAGATCACCCCACCTCTATATAAAGATCGGGCAGTGAAAGGTGCAATATGATCGGGAACTCTAAAACTTCTTGGCGTGCTTCAAGAAAGACTGGCAACGAATCATCATTCAAGTCAAGGAGGTCATTCTTCCATCCATCTCCAACAGATCAGCTAAGGTGCTGCCACTGTTAGCTCATCTTCTCAACCCTCGGTTAAATTTGAAGATCTTTCATACTTATCTCCGATATGAAAATGTGATCAATGATATGCAATATTGATTGAGGAAAACCATTAAAAGTCTTTAAAAAATGTTGGTATTGCGTCATCTACTACTCGTGCTCGACAAGTGGAGACGTCATCCATTAATTCATCGGCTTCTCATGCACCTAGCGTAGAACAACCTTTGTATGGAATGCCGTTCAATTCTTTTAATGAACAAACTAGCTTTTGTCCCATTTTACAAACTAAGCCAAAGACCCAAAGCATAGTAACCTCGGGTTAACCTTTTTATGCGAAGCAAAAACAAAAGCGTAAGTGGGTTGCTGTGTAGGTGTAACCCACGCGACGTGTGCGTAGGGTATGAGCCGTATTTGGGCCTGGGCTGTTATAAGAACCACAAGTTAAAGATGGTTCAAGTGATATTGAATGTCTAGCACATTAAGCTTTTCATTCAAAAATACGCTAAAATGGAGCCTTCCTCATTTTAAGCAGGTTAACACAGTGCACGTCATCAGAGTTGTAAATGTAGCTTAGATTAGCCAGCTTCTCAATGTCCCTCTGGAGCATTGGACTGTAGGTCACGCGGCGCTCTGTAGTGCAGCACTTGAACCAAATAGCATACCAGGCAACAATAGGAACAATAAGGGCCACAACACCCCAACGCATATGTGGCACATCCACAACCAACAATCACAATATAAACACATCAGCCAACATGAATGACAAATTATTAAAAGTAGTGTTAAAGCACTTCATTGAAAAATAAATGCCAAGGCTGCCACATCACATGGATGCTCCTCTATTGGCATCAACAAAATCATTGTACCGTGTGCCCCTGCTTAGAGAAATCGAGTAGATCTAAATCATCTAGGTTCACCTTCCGAACAGAAAAGCTGAGGCAAATCAAATGGAGAATGAAACCCTATCAATAAATCGGTGCAACATACAACAAGGTCGTGACAAGGCAAGCAAGGACATCACATAGTTCTAACCAAGAAAGGGGAGAGCAGAAAAAGGGGGCATCAAGATCTACCGTTCCCGGCGGCGCCACCGGGGTATACCTAATGGCAAAGGGCCAGAACCATCGAGGGAGAGGACAAAGGATGGCTTGGGAGCCCACTGCTGAGGGTGGTGACCGGAGAGGAGAGGAAAGCTGTGGCGTGAAGGAGAGGCGAGGAGAGGAGGGCAACCCTAACGCGCCGCGGAGAAGGTCGCTTTTTATTGCCCACACCGGCCGCTGCCGCGGGATGGGCTGAGGGTGGCCGAGCGGAGTCAGGCTGAGCTGAGAAGCCACAACCCCCCCCCCCCCCCCCCCGCGCGTATGAGCTGGGACAGGCCTGGAGGGGTGGGTGCATGAGCGGAAACAGGCTCAGAGGTGAGCTCAGGGAACCAAACTCGGCGAGGCTGCATGAGCTGGGCCTGTGCCAGCCTCCGGACCGGAAACCAATCACCAATCACTCCCTAATTACCTGCTGGTGGTAGTTGTGGGGAGCACATGGGCCGCCAGTGCGGTCCTATTGGCCTTCTTGGAGGAGCTGGAGGTAATTATTATGTCCATAGATCCACTAAAAGCTTCCTTGTTTGCAATCAAACTGTAAATCAAAGATACATGGATCAAACACTAATCAATCCATGGGCCAATGAAACCTGTAGAAACAGAGACGCTAAAATAGCTAATATCTACCATACAAGCACGAAGAGTGGGAAAGCTTTACTGCTGCTACATGGACTTGGAAGAATCCCTTGATCTGTCGTCCCTCTCATCTTCCTGGATGGACTTGAGAAGAGTATAACTCTGAAATGTTACTGCTGAGAGATAGAGATGCCTTCACTTTACTAGTAAGCAAAAAAGGAGGGGAAAGTGAGGGAGAGACCACATGGATTAGGTGCAATGGGAGGTGAAATGGAAATGGCAGGCTGGTTTTCCATGGAGGCGAACACAAGGCATGCACTATACCACAGCCTAC
The DNA here is from genome assembly GCA_001602275.1 of Zoysia japonica. NCBI lineage: Eukaryota > Viridiplantae > Streptophyta > Magnoliopsida > Poales > Poaceae > Zoysia > Zoysia japonica. The sequence continues at coordinate 871,701 of BCLF01000038.1, forward strand.
AATTAGCATCGGAGGTCAATTGCTAAAGATCCAAAAATACCATTGGAAGGTCGGACGGTAAATCATTCTAACAGATGTTTGGTCGTTTGTCGCCTTTTTTAAATAGAACATCTGTCAGTATTATTATTTCATTTCACAGTCACGTAGACTGTGGCTAAATGGTAGATATAGCAACCAACCATTTGTCGGTATAAGTGATCGGTCGTTATAGATCTATACTGACACCACTATCAACAGCAGATAGTATCGATCAATATAAATCTATAACGACCGATCGTAAGTTGGTATATATATAATGGCTTATAGCAACACAAAAGGAGTCATTATAGATGGATTGTGGTATAGTGGTGGGTGATGCATGGTCCTCGTAAACCGAGTGTTTCTGACATGAATAAAAATCTTGGTCACACTTTGGTGAGAAAAACCTTGTCACTATATGAATATAGTGACCAACAATTGTATATGTGGGTCACTAAAATTATATAGCAACTAAGCAACCCTTGGTAACTAAATATATTTAGCAATCAATGATCATACATTTTGGTCACTAACAATGTATGTCCATAATAAAGACTAAATATTAGTCACTATATTAAGATTTTTAATGACAAAATTTTTTTGTCACCAAAACTTGACGACTAAAGCTCCATTTTCTGGTAGTGAAAGTGTGTGGTCCGGCCTATACGGACCCACATGTCAGAGGATCCACACCCATCCTAGCTCACTAGTGTGCAGCTGGCCCCACATGTCAGTGGGCACAATACGCATGCAGTACACATCAGCGAGCACCTGGTCTGGGAAAAGCATGCATCGCCATCCATTTCACTTCCCCTCTTACCGTCTGTCCGGTCTCTCCCTCAGTTTCGTCTCTCTTTTTTTCCCACTACTAAAGTGAAGGCATCAGTCTCCTCTCAGCAGCACCATTGCAGAGCCCTACTCTTCCCAAAATGATTGACAAAGATGAGAGGGACAACAATTTAATCAAGCAATTTTTCCAAGTCCGTGCAGCAGCAGTATTTCTCTAATCTGTAAGCTTTCCAACTCTTCGTGCTGGTGGGCTACTAGCTCTTCTTACACCTCTGTTTCTATAGGTTTCATTGACCCATGTATTTTTGCTTTATCAAATCGCGAACAAGGAAACTTTTGGTGGATCTATGAACATGATGATGACTTCCAACTCATCCAAGAAGGCCAACAACAATAGCACTATCACCCCCATCTGCTGACCTTCACCACCAGCACGTAATTAAAAATCCATCTCATCAACCCCTTCCATCCTTGAGATTGTTTTGGTGATTCATATCAGCTAGTTTCTTGATCTTGAGACAAATGTAGCTAGTTTCCCGATGTGTCCTTTGCATCGCACCATAAGACTTAATTACGTACCTTGTTATGTTTGCATGGACGGGAACTTGATTATGCTTTTATTTTCATTTCCTTTGTTTAGCAACACCAGTTCATACTACTACGAAATTAATCCGTTTCTGCAGGCGGATCTAAAAAGGTCTTTTCAGGGTGGTTTTTCTATCCGCTAGCATTTGTGAGTCTGTAAAAATAACGATTTCTACACGCGTTTATGTGCCGCGCTTGCACAAATCCTATTAGTGCAGGCGGCAGTTTTACATCCACCGCCTGCACTAGCCACTTCCAAAAAAAAAATCAGCTGGATCCAGCTCTCCAGCATGGGACCCACTGCCATAATCATCACAACAAAAACACACAGAGGAACATAGAGAGAGAGAGGAGATTATTCGAAACAACACAGATCTTGCTCTCAGTTATAACATGCCGATTCTAAACACAAAACTGAAATTTCTGAACTGCCATCACCAGTGGCGTCCTCCAAGCTAAGAAAAAAATTGCGGCGAAATTTCACCGAAATATCCGAAATATCGCATTTATCGGTGAGGTTGAGCCACTCATGCTTCCCGAAGAAGGCATACTGCTCAGCATCAAAGTTCTCTGCAGCAAAAGAAAGAAGCCAAAAAGTTTTAGAATGGATCTCACCAGCGTGCGAGGAGAGGAATCCCAGCTTGGATTGGATTTTGATTCGGGATGCATGAAAACCTTATGTGCTTCTTGGGGACGATGTGACGGCTGACAGGAAGGCCCATGCCGGTGCGATGCACAGGACCCAGCCGGCCACAGATGCCGTTGCGCCTCCGCCATCTCCCAGAACATGGGTCCTGCCACAGCCAACTCCCCAGCGCGCCACCGAGGATGAGGCACCGAGTGCCGCCGATGCCGGGCCCTCAAAGCCCCTACCACCAAGCCACCGTTGGCGTCGACACCCTAGCTAGAGCGGCGCGCAGGTAGGCATGGGCTTGAACCACGGCTTAGGGATGCGCCGGCTCCCGCGCCTGCCGCCGAGGCCCCCGCGCCGCCGACGACCGTCCTCCTCGGGACCTGAGAGAGAGGGAGTGGAGCGTAAGAGAGAGAGAGGGGAGCGCTCGGCATGGGAAATGAAATGCAGTGGAGCAGCAGTTGGTAAAGGGCTTTAATGCCAGGCAGCGATCTCAGGGCATCTCCAGCATGTGTTTTTGGAGAGTGCTAGCAGGAGAGAGAAAGTAGTGGTAGAGGTGTTATACATTGAGAGGTGGGTACTAGGATAGCAATTTCTAGTTCTAGGAGCTCTACAAAGCACCTTGTGCTAAGCAACAAACATGTGGGAAGGAAGAAAGAAGTGAGAATAAAAAAATAGATAAATTATATTATTTTATTTTTTGTGGTTTTCATCTTGGATAGCTAAACATTGGGGTAGTTTGTGCTAAGGAAACACCTAATGACATGTCTATACTAGCACCACCTAAGAAATTTATACACTGTGGCTGCCCTCATTGGATGCACGGAGGAAGCCATGGATTGCTGATGTGGATGAAACACATGCCATCGATTCTATGCATGTGGTTGGTTCAGACTACCGCAGGTGGAAATGAGTGTAATGCAGGCGGTGGATCTAAACCTCTGCTTGCACAAATAAGAGCATTTCTGTAGGCGGTTGGCATAAGAAACTGCCTGCATAAATTTTATTTGTACAAGCGGCTTTTGATAATGGGCCCACATTTCTCTTAATACAGATGGTTGACGATTGTCAACCACCTGCATTTTAAATAGGGGGTGTCGGAAAAAACCCTTTTGTAGTAGTGTCGACGCCACAGGAATATCAATTCCTTCGATAGTGTTGTTTTGGTTTTGTTTGGTAGATATAGTAAATCATGGATGTTCCAATCATATTGTTGGATAAAATGTAGTGTGCAATACCATAACGGTAGCATAGCAGGAGCAAAATTGAACAATGTATGTTTTTATTTGGCCATTATTGTCAATTGCTTGTTTGAGTCGCATCTCGATGTAATTTTCAATGGCGCGGTCCATTCATTGTCAATATCTTTTTTATATACATATGTTAGTTTAAATTAGCATACCAAATAACGCTTCTTTGGTGTATGAAGGTCATCCATTCAATATCACCTGAACTATGTCTGAATTCTGGTTCTTGCGTTGTGTTTATGTGATTAAGATACCTTTCTTGTACCCTTGTATCCATCTGTTGTACTTTCTTACTTTGCACTCACGTCTTACATTAATACTATGTGCATTTTTATTTAAGAGCTTAATCAATGATAAGTATTAGCATTTCCTCTGTGTTTATGGTTTTAAAATAAATACTCGCAAATATGAAATTAAAAATGTATTGAACGTAAGTGTTTTTAGTAGTTCCTATATATATATATCCATGTAGCGCATATGTTAAAGACACATGCCTAATTAAGATCTTTAAAAAAATTGATGAGTGTATAAAGGAGGCTATGGACACCACGTCATCACAGGCTGTCCAAAAGAGGTGGCACGATGGCAGGTGGTGACGGGGAAGCCTAAGCCTTGGCTGCAGTTGGATGAGGCACTGAGGCGCCCACAGTGTGACTCAAGCAACACGAAGTTCTGCTACTATGTACAACAACTATAGCATGTTGCAGCCGTGGTACTTTTGCAAGGCATGCGGCAGCTACTGGACTCAAGGTGGCTCGCTCCACAGCGTTCATGTCGGCGGTGAATGCCGCAAGAACGAGTCAACATTGGCATTGTCAACCTCCAGGTCTAGCATCACTAACAAACCGCATCTGATGCCAATCTCCTCCTCAACCGTGGAGCCGCAGGACTTTCCCAACGTGGCAACATGCTCCAGACAATTATGTCCAATGGATCGAAATCCCCAGGAGCCACCTGCCTCCCTTCATGCCGCTGTCCTCATCCATCCTGGGCTCCTGGTGTAAGCGCCACCGCCGGATTTGATGCGATGATGCTGGCATCATTTTCGGACGTGGTCAGAGGAGGGTTTCTCGACTATCAAGGAATTGGAAAATTCTATGGGCCAATGAGCAGCTGCATCGATCGGACGTCCATCCTCGTTTGGATTCGGTGGCATCATGCACCATGGGGTGGTTGGTGACCACAGTGGCGGCACAACACTAAACAATGGTGGCGTTGCCATAGATGAAAGAGGGCAGTGTCCGCCGATACAGGTCGATGCAAATGAATGTGTGCCAGACACTTCTAGGGCGGCGTTGCTATAGATGAGAGGGCGCAATGTCAGCCGATACAGGTTCGTGCAAATGAATGTGTGCCAGACAGTTATCGGCCAAAAAATTTTGTGGTTGTGTCAAGGAGGAAGGGGCCTAGTCGATGCTCATTGTATTTTTATCAGTGCCGGCTCAACACGGGAGGGTGTCTTTCACCATGGGGATGAAAGGTTGCAGGGTTCTTCCCTGTCAGCCCAGTGTAATAGCGTGACATCCCGAATTTCAGAGCAAGTCTAAAAATACGTAATTCAAAATTTTTTCTAACTTTCACCCTAAGTGTTTTCTTTTCACTTCCCGCCTTTTCTTTTCTTTCCTATTTCAAAAGGTGAAAACCTCACTAAATTAAAACTTATCTAAATTGAAGATTTCAAAATATTAAAATTTGAGGCGTGACAAGTGATTGAGCCCCTTTTTGTTTTCCTCTTTCTTTCCGTTTATTTTCTTGTGTTCTTTTGAATTTCAAACTCATTTCAATCCTTTAAATTCTAAATTCGACAAATTTCTCTGAAATTGAAATTCATTCAACTCCTTCGAACCCAATACTTGTGAATTCCAGTCTAATCGAATTCCTTACCGTTTGTTTTCTTGCGTTCTTAATCACATTCCTTGAATCCTAAATCTAACCAAATATCTTTAAATTTCAAATCCATTCAACTCCTTTGAACTCAAACCTTGAAATTTGAGCCTATCGAATTCCTTGAATTCCAGACCCGCTTAATTCCCTTGAAACTTATTTACTTCATTCAAATTAATTTACTCTATTCAAATAGCCATTTATCCTCCGAATTTCATAGAATAAAATCTATTCAGAATTTGAAGATAATCCTAAAACAAAAATTGTTCGTCTTAAAAGGTAGTTCAACCCTGCAAAATTTCACGTTTATCGGAGCTCGGCAAGTTGACCTTTTGAAGGAAAAACAGAGGCTGCTGCTGAAATTTCGAAAAATCAGAAAAATACAAAGAAGTCGCGGGTCCCACTCGTCAGCGTTGTCTTCTTCCTCGCGCCGCTTAGCCAACACATCGGCGCGAGCAGTGCCACGCGCCGAGCGGGCGCCCTTCGCCTCGGACACGTGCTCCTCCACGTGTTCACCGCTCTCGCAAGGTTTTTCCCCTTTCCCTGACCGAGCTGCGAGGGTCTTGCGAGCTCCTTCCTGCCGCCCAGCGCCTGCGCCGGGGCTGTGCGCCGCTCGTGGCCGGAGCCGGCGCTGTAGGGCGCATCCCCGGTCCGGTCGAGC
>BCLF01000038.1:877974-918232 GCA_001602275.1 Zoysia japonica
ACGGCCGGACTCACCGCGCCGCCCTATCTCTCCTCCACCTGAAACCTCAAGCTCCTCCGGCCACCTTGCACCCCGACGCCGTGAGCCACCGCCGCGCTCTGGTCTCTCTCCGATGCCCCAGTCACCGCCGCCTCCCCGGCTCGATTGAGCTCACGGCGAGGACCACCACTCTGCCCTCTTCCTCACGGCGCCCGATTTCGAGCCTCCCCGATGCCACTGCTGCCCCGGCGCCGCGCTCTCCCTGCCGTGCCGCCCTTCCCCCTCGACGGCTGGCTGCCGCGCCTCCTCGGCTCGATTGAGCCCACCAGGTAGCTCGGCACGCCGCCCTCCTGCACCTCCGCCCTTCCCCAGGTCCGGCGAGCCCTCCTTGGCCGGCCGGCCGATGTGGTCCACGCGTGCGCTCGTGGACCAGCCACTGGACTCGGTCCATGGGCCATGGACCTGGTGCACCGCTCCCATTTTTGCATAAAGGCCCTCGACGTCCTAGCAATTTTTATTCTAGTATACAAAGCTTTCAAGAAAATCTCCTGGACATGTATAGGAACAGTAAATCCCTCCACACCTTTTGCACTCAAGCCCCTAGTCTTTTCTGTAGGTCCCTGCTGATCCTCTGGTAACTGCAAATTAGTCCTTGACGACCTTTCTGGTAATTACAGCATTGGCCATGTGTCCACAGAAACAGACACAGACACGAGCACTAATATTCTCACGTGCCCACGGACACGATCACAGTTTTCCGTGTCCACGTGTCCACGGACACGTCACAGTTTTCTCATGTCCACGGACACGTCACATTTTCACGTGTCCACGTGTCCACGGAAACCCCGAACTTTTCCGTGTCCACGAAAACCCCGAACTTTCCCGTGTCCACGAAAACCCCGAACTTTCCCTTGTCCACGGAAACCCCGAACTTTCCCGTGTCCATGAATCCCCAAACTTTCACAAAACCCCGAACTTCCACTCTCACGTGTACACGAATCCCCGAACTTCCACAAAACCCCGAACTTTCACTCTCACGTGTCCACGAATCACTGAACTTTCACAAAACCTCGAACTTCCACTCTCACGTGTCCACGAATCCCCGAACTCACTTTCACGTGTCCACGGACACGTCACAGTACACGTGTCCACGGACACGGTCACAGTCCAGGTGTCCACGGACACGATCACAGCTCACATGTTCACGTGTCCACGAACACGTCACAGAACTCTGTGTCCACGGAGAAATCCCCGATTCTGAGCACCCGCGTGTCCAGGGGCCGTGGACACTGGCCGAACCACGTGTCCACATGATTTTTCTCGATTCTGGACACACAGGTGTCCAGAGGCCGAGCCAAGGCCTTTGCCAGTTTTCGGTCACAGACCAGCTGGCAACATCACCACGAGGTTCGTCCCCTGTTTCACGCCTGCACACACAACCGACAACTGTGGACACATGCCGGGTAGCGTGTTCGCGAGGGGAATTTCCTATTTTCCATCGTGAATACCTTGTTCGCCTCACCACCGCTACACCTTAACTAAGTTTTCAGTGATCTTGGTGCCATTGGAACCATTGTCTCGAGCTCCACCACATCGAATCATCCAAACCTCAGCCAACATCCGATCTTGCTGGTTGTTTTAATAGTAAGTTCTTCGCTGAGTTTAATCGTGTTCCTTCTTTTGTATTATCGTTGTTAGTGCAAGTCTTTAACTATGATGCATTCTAAGCATAGATTTATACTAGCTAAGGCACGCCACAGCATAGCATAACCTCATTATTTAGCACAAATTTGTACGCGCACCATGTTAGCACTAAATAACCTAACTTAAAGTTAGAGTATAGAATTAATAGGTAAACACTAATAACTAAATACTAGGAAGTAAGTAAACACTTTAGTTAGCAGCCCATAAGCAACCTGCCATGCAGTCACCCATATAAGGGCACCTTTTAGCGCTTGTGCCACTTGTTAGTTTTAGTAATTTAATTATATAAAATAAGTTAGGTAATTAACTATTAAGAACCTAAAGTAGTACATTCATATAGGTATAAACTAAATAACTAACAGTAGCAATATGCCCATCACCACATCACAGTTAATGCCATTTATTTAGTGTAGGAGTTGAACTGTATAGTAGAATCAAGAAATATTCACTAGAAAGCCCGTGGACTATATTGGCATGCACTAGTGCACGTGCCACCTATTAGCACAAACAATATGATTATTTAGTTAAAAGCTCTAAATTAAGGTATGCACAAAATGACATAAGCTACACACCGTGTTCCCGCTCGAACTAGCGAGAATGCATGTTAACCCTTCACTGAAGCTCACTCTAAGTCAATAGGCACCGCAACATACATGACTTGCCCTAAGTTTTCCTCACGGTGTTATCTGATTCTTAGTTGAAGTTCTTTGGATTTTATTGCTCCTTCTTGAGTTTTGTTTCTTTCGCAGTAGTTTTATTAGGCTTTTCCTTCGCGTAGATAACGTTGAGTGTACGGAAGAGTCAAGCCTCAAGCGGAACCAGAAGGTCTACGTACAAAAGAAGCTCGTAGATTGGGCACGAAGCCAGAGATTGAAGATTGAGATCTTGAAGAAGAAGCCTCCAACCTCAAGCTTGAAGATTAAGGAGTTTGCAGGCAAGCTCTAACCTCATATTGGAACCTATATTTTGCTAATGCTCCTATAGGGCCTATTTATTCTAATATGCATGATATTTTGGTTTGAAGCATTGTGTTAGTCATAATCCTACTTGTTCTTAGGTATTTATATTTATGTCAGTAACTTGCTGTATAGATATGAATACTTTCCTTGAAAACCATTGACGAAGTGTCCTTGATAGCCATAGAGATTCCGTTCCTAGATAGTTTTACGGAACGGATATTACCTTGTACTAGACCTGCTTAGGACCTCATTTATGGTGCTCCGCACCGCCGCACTATATACCATTAATTTGCAAAATGAGTTGAAAGAGTTTGGTGGTGTGAGTACAAATAAAAGGGGGCGGAATTAGAACAACTGGTGCTAGGTGAAGAGGGGATGTTTCTGGCCGTGGAGTGGGGCTCACCTGAGGTGATGGTGATAGGTGTGTAGGTTTCGCTGTGGTCCACCTGCCGTGGACGAGACCGCCACCCCTGCCATATAAGGATCGGTTCGTTAGCTCTCGACTTGGTAATTCCCGTGCAACCACAGAACCTGTATATTTTGGGTAGGACTTATTCCCTCTACGTATTCTTTCCACATCGAACCACTGGGGGGTCGGTAGTGAAGATACAAGAGAACAGGAGAAGGGCGTGAGATGACTCGCTGCCTGGCCTTCTACGGTAATAGCCTGCGTCACGGGAGTGTAAGCCCGCGGATATAGCCCCTGGTTTGGTAATACCCGGGATAGGAGGGGACCAGGAAAAGGCGTGAATGTGGTGGATATTCACGACCCGGCTCCGGGAATATACCGACGCGTCATCGACGGCCTAGGAAACCTCGAGGGATGGCCCCTGTTTGCACCTTGGGTGGAATATGTGGAAAACTGCGTATATGTGGGATAGGCGTTATGCAACTCTAATGATCAAGAGTAGCATAACCTGTGGGTACAGTGTACAACCTCTGTAGAGTTAAAAATCTTTCCGGATAGGCCGTTGTCACGGTATTGACATGCTACTGTTCGGACGCCCTATGATTAGATTTTCTATACTGCCCTGGTGTTTCGCTGCCTGCTCTGCTTTTAGTTGGTCAACCGGTGTAGGATCGTAGAGATCCTCACGATGTGGCCACTAAAAGTCCTGTCTCAAGTTAGTTTTTCCTTTCGAAGTATGCTTTCGATATACATTCTGTTGTGTTGTGCATATCAGCTACTGATTCAAAAACTGATACGTGTATTACAGTGCATCCCGGAAACAGAGTGCGCGACAAATAGTAATCCTTCTCTTCCCCAAGTCCTCCAACGAATCCTCTAGGGTTTGATTGAGGGGGATAGAAGATCGTGAGTTCTTACCATTCATATTCGCATCAAGCACTTGATTTGTTTTCATTGCATGTGTGCTTGGTCTATTACTCTTGGTGATTCATCTCTTAAACACGGTTAGGCGTCACCCGAAGTCCATCAAATTGTTGTGGTTGTGATCCGAGAGGTTTCTATTTACCCTCTAAGATAGTGAAGAACCCATTTTAATCTTTGTGGTCACTCGGTGAGATTTAGGTTTGAGATAAACCCGCTCCTTTGTGGATCACTGAACGGAGATACAGGCTTCAGTGTGAGCTGAACTTTGGTGAAAAAATCCCTGTGGCATGTGTCTCTTATTCATTGTTCATTTAGTTATTTACTTTCCGCTACTTGCTACGGATTAGTCCGAAGAGTCCGGACTTGTCCTTTGTTGGACAAGTCTGATCCATCCAGACTGTTTCATGCTCTGTTAATTTGATAAAATTTGTTTTAAGTGGCATCTTTCAGGTATATTGCCTATTCACCCCCATCTAGACAACTTTCACAAGCACAGTGCGCACTGGTGGGATTTGGGAAAAGTTAAGGCGCCTGGAGATTCAAATCTTCTGGTGTTTCACCTCAAGACAGGAGAGTGTGAACTGACTGTCCCTTTATTCATCAATATATACTCCTACTGTGTAAACAGTCTACGCAGAGGCTAGTGCTTAATATATTCTCTATTTAAAAGACCCTCGGCAATACAATCCATCCATCTCATCCTACTCGGACATCTCAAAATAAGGTTATGTAACTGGACATCCACAACAAATTTGAATTATAAGATAAACTTAGTTCCACGATAAAGATTAGGAAATTATGAGACACTTTGGTATAGCTTCTCTGGAAGAGATTATAGAACCACAGATGGTTCTATGATTGAAAGTTATTCTCTAGATAAACTCTAGAATAAATATAGAGAATCATTTCACAGAATTGAGAGAAGCTACTTTTCAAGTCTCAGCTCCTTAGTTTATTTTAGAGATTTAGTAGTTTACATATATAATAAGGAATCACTTCTCCATAAAAAATAGGGTTTGATATATGTTACATGATTCTGTTTGAGAAACAGCTTTGTGAAACTCCGTCAAAGGGAGCGACAATCCTCGACAACATGAGTTTGAGATGAAACTGAATGGAAACGAGAACCCATGCATAACAGACCAACAAATCACGCGGGAGAAAGTGTCAGCAATGCTGGCGTGTGATAGCGGATTTGTGTGAGCTGGCATGAGTAGCATCGTGGAGCCAATATAATGAAAGCCGCTGCTGGACATTCTGTTGACTTGCCATCTCTCTCTCTCTCTCTCTCTCTGTGGGTGTGTGTGTGTGTGTGTGTGTGTGTGTGTGATGTGGATTATTTACCCCGTCAATTTTCACGTAGTGAATCATATTAATATTAGTAATTGCATTAATATCTTATTTGTATTAATCTAGTGAGTCATTCCGACTAACAGACTAATTGTCTGATAACTACCCTCCCTTTAAACACCAGTGAGGATGGAATTTCTATTGATTGGCGCATTTAAAATCCTCTTATTTTGCGTGTACTATATTGGAATCTCTATTGATTGGAGGAGGACAACAGAAAAACTCACGATAACACAGGAGAGTTATCTATCTCGTGATCTATACAATCATCATCACCGGTGAGGACGTAGATAAACAGCTATTCGTGGCCTCCAATATGTAGCTCTAAATTTGAAGCTTCAATAGCACATGCCAAACGATAAAGGCCCAAGAGTTATCCAGAAATGTACTTCAGGAAACAAATGTAGTAAAGGTTAGTTGCTCCACTGAAGAACAGAACCGAATAGAATAGATATGCTGAACGAATGGTGACATATGAATCACAGGTCAGGATGTTTTGTTTTTGCTGATGCCAATTTGGTGTAGTCCATTTTTTATCTTCTTCAGTGTCACCACTACATCACTCATTGACATCCTTTGGTCAGGTGACTCGGTCGTGCAGAGCAAACCGAGCTCAAATATCAAGGTCAAAAACTCGTTCTGGTCACCTGAAGAAGAAAAGCCATCCTGCAGCAGCTGGTTGTCCACAACAGAGTCAAGCTCAGATGGAAATGCTTGATGAACCCAGTGCCTAATGCTCCGTTCTCCCTCGAACATTGGATCTGTTGGCCTCTTCCCTGTGAAGACTTCAAAAACCATGATTCCATAGCTGAACACATCGCTCTTGCGTGATGCCTTTCCAAGAGATCCATACTCTGCTCAAGAACAGAGTATTAAAGAGGACAGAGTTGATTTCTCAACATATTTGAGTATTACATATGCTAGAACAGATCTAGATTTACAACATTACAGAGCATTATATTATATGCATACCTGGTGCCATATATCCAAGTGTTCCTGGCATGCTTGAGACAATCATGGAGTTGTCGTCGCCTAGTAGCAACTTCGCGATGCCAAAATCTGCTACGTGTGCTGTCATATTGTCATCAAATAGCACATTGCTGGGCTTCAAGTCACAGTGCAGAACCACCTCGTGATGCTCATGGTGCAGATATTCCATTGCCATCGATACTTCTAGCATGGTGTCCACCCTTCTAAGGAATCCCATGTGGCTTCTACCTTCAGAATGCAACAGCATCTCCAAGCTGCCATTGGACATGTACTCAAGCACCAAGGCTCGAAATTCTTGGTTGGAGCAGGTATTTATTATCCTTATCAGGTTTCGGTGTCGAGCCATGCGAAGCACACGACACTCGGCGTCGAAGCTTTCAGTGGCCTTTTCAAGCTGCATGTCTAGCACCTTTATTGCAACCACCAAACCGGTGTCTAGTTGACCCTTGAATACTTTGCCAAAGCTCCCAGTACCCAGCAGGTTGTTTTCGCTGAAATTATTTGTGGCTAGAACAAGCTCACGATAGGAGACTAAGTTATAGGCCACGGCATCACTTGGATCAGTAAAAGATGCATGGATATGTCTCTTGTTTTTGTATTTCCTTGTGATAAGTAGGTACACGAAAAGAAGAAAAGAAGCAAATGCTATTGTGATAACGGGAACTAAAACTTTAATTAAGTGTCTGTTATGTGAATGAGACTTCTCGGGACATGGTGAAAAACCTAGACGGGGAGCACCACATAGCGCAGCATTCCCTACCAAGGACTGTGAGGTGATACTAGAAAAAACACCTCCCTCTGGTATCTTTCCTTCTAGCCTATTGAAGGACAGATTCAAGTCTGTCAAGTAGGTGAAATTGGCAAAGAACTTAGGAATTGTACCAGAGAGATTGTTAGAGGAAAGGTTCAATGATGCCAAGCTTTTTAGATCTTGAAATGAGTCTGGGATCAAGCCCTCAAATGAGTTGTGTGATAGATCTAGGAAAGTGAGCATCCTAAGTCTTCTGAATGATTCTGGGATGCTTCCAAGAAAATAATTGGAAGATAAGTCAATAAAAGTCACTTGTTTTAGCCCACTAACATCGACCGGTAGTGAGCCAGTGAGAGAATTATGAGAAAGGTCCAGATAAATAAGTTTGTCCAGGTGGAATAAACTAGATGGTATTCTTGAAATTAACTCATTATCAGACAATGAGATGTATTCTATCGATGTAAGCTTGCCAATGCTGTCAGGAATAGAGCCGAAGAATTTGTTTCTATCAGTATACAAGTTTTGCAGACTCTTGATATTACCAATTTGTATCGGAATATGACCTGACATTTGATTGTTGCTCACATCAAGCACCACAAGATTTTGTAAACGTGTGATGGATTCCGGTATTGACCCTGTTAACAGGTTATTTTTAAGAGAAAGCCAAACAAGGCTGCTTAAGTTTGATAATGATGATGGAAGGTCACCTGACAGCTTGTTTGTTTCTGCTCTAAGTTCAATTAAATTTGTTGACAGGTTTCCAACAGATTCTGGGAGTGCTCCGGTGAAGGAATTATTATACATGTCAAGGAGCTCAAGTTGCCTACAATGGGAAAGGGAGGAGAGAAAGTCAAGATCTCCATCAAACTTATTCCATGACAACCTAAGCTGGGTCAGACCTGGGATGTTCCCAATTGTTCTAGGTATCGAACCGGACAATTGATTTGATTCTAGAATTAGCCAATACAGCTTAGTTAAATTTCCTAGAGAAGAAGGAATTGGACCTGTTAGCCTGTTGCTCCCAAGACGAAGATACAATAGTTCTTGCATCCGGCCTATTTCTGGTGGAATAGGTCCAGTCAGGTTGCAAAAAGAGATGTCTAGTGAAGTCATATGGGTGAGGTTGCCAAGAACAGCAGGGATAGGCCCAGTTAAGTGAAGACCGCCCAAGAAAAGACCAGCGAGCGTTGTCAGCTGAGCTAACCAAGTTGGTATAACATCAACAAAAGAATTTGCAGCCAAATGAAGATTTTGCAGATGTTGGCATGCAGAAAATCCTTGGGGAATCCGGCCATGAATGTTGTTACTACTGATAGAAAACCACGAAAGCAGAGGAAGGTTGAAACTTTGATTGTTAGGAATTTCTCCAGACAAATTGTTAATCATCAGTCCGATTACTTGCACCCTAGACATGTTGAAGATGGTTTCGGGTATTGTGCCAACGAGCTCATTGTCAGCCAGAACTAAATAGTCAAGCATGGGCAGGGAACCCACACCGTGAGGTATCGGACCAGATAGGTGGTTACTTCCAAAGTGGATGTGAGTAAGAGAAGGTGTGGCATTGAACAGAGAAGGCGGTATATGGCCACTCAACTCATTCGAACCCAATGAAATGTTTTCAAGGTTGTGCAGATTCTGCAGCATCTCTGGTGGGATATTCCCAGAGAGTTTGTTGTAGCTTAAGTAAAGAAACTGGAGGCTTGTAAGGTTTCCTATAGAGCCGGGAATCGCACCAGTCAGGTGATTCTGAACAAGAACGAGATATGTAAGCCGACGCAGAGCGCCAATCTCGCCGGGGATGGAGCCGGTAAGGCTTGTGTTTGAAAGGTCCAGCCGACTGAGGAAAGAAAGGTTACCTATGTGTGGGCTGAGCTCCCCTTGGAGGGGTGTGTGCTGCAGAACCAGAGTGGTGACGCGCTGCCGACGACGGCTGCACGAGACACCGGACCAGTGGCAGAACGACACATTGGTTGTCCAGCTGCTGGCAAGGACGCCGAGAGGATCTGAGAGCTTGGCTTTGAAGGCCAGCAGCGCGGAAAGGTCGGTGTCGCTGCCGTTACCGCTGGCTTGAATCAGTTCTAGAGAGGAGGAGGAGGAAGAAGCGACACATGGTGAGAGCGTTCGGAGCAGGAAAATGGCTAATAGCACTAGAGCAAGCGGTGAGCATGGAGCGGCCATTTGGAAGAAGCAGAAAACAGATGCTTGTTAATCTTGCTTGTGATCACTAACACGCTTACAAATGCAGTGTCTCGATCGTATTTATGGAAAGCTAGCAAGGATGACTTAGAAGGTACGGTGCCTGTCTATAAGCATATTTCAAATCAGGACGGCCCATTGCTGTCCAGTGGGAACAGGTCAGTGAAAAGTCTTTAAGATCCAAAGAAATGTTAATCACAAGCTACTTCGACGCTGTCAGTTTTTTTTTCTTTTTGTACATGTGGATTTGTAAATAAGAGTATTCCAAATGTTGGCGATGGACCGGTGTTTGCAGGCCGGCCGGCCGGATATGCGCTACAAAGGTGCTGCTTAGCGGATGATTAGACCAAATCAATGGTAAGACCGTTCTGGTGGTGTTTGGTGGGGGGAGAGCCGGGTCTTTTTGTTGTTTTCACCCGCCTAATGTTCTGAGCTTCTTGGTTCTGCCGCACCAAGCAAGACTTGTGCACTTTGGTTAATCAGTGAGTGTGACCCTTTTGTTGGGTAGCTGTGGTTATCAAGTGCTTTTGGTTAATCCATGAGTGCGACTCTTATTTTTGGTCATGCCTATTGCTGGTCAGATTTGTCGGCCATTGAATCGGGCCATGTCTGGAGTAGTTTAACAGAAGTCTTGTCTTACATAGGACTTGCCCGATTATCATGCAACGTACTGAAATGTATTTCTACGGAAGTTTCATTCAACTTCAGCGTTACAATAACAGGTGCAACTATGCTAGGCTTGCAAGCTAATATGTATGGCATACATATTGTTGGAGAAAACAAAATGAAGACAAAAAATAAAGAAGTCGAAATCATATATTTCATTAATCATGTAGATTTACAAAATATAGAATCCCAATATAACTTTGTCTTCTTCTGTCTTCTACGTTGATGCTGAAGGAGATATCTGACTTGAGTGATTGCGTAATCCGCTGATTCCCAGGCCATGCAGGGCTTGCCCAGTTAATTACATATACAAAGTGGGTCTATAGAAAACCTTCGATTAAACTGCACACAATGGTCATATCTTCATGTAGAGTGTTGCTCATCCATATATAATACTTGGTAGTGGAGCGCATGTAATGCTGAACCCAGTCACAACAGTGTCATCGCCATATCTGGTGTAAACGGAATATGTTGATAAAGAGAATGACTTTCGCCTGGTCAGTACCCAGTCATGTGTACGCCGGTCTTCATCTATTTGGACTGGTGTGTGTTGCCTTCGCCTCGTTGGTGCTCGGCAGTATGTCCGATCCTGTTGCATGGGATGTAGAGATAGAGTAGTGACTTAACCTCATCAATACTTGAATAAAATTACAATCCAGCCTCATCGGTACTAGACATAATATAATGATTATGTAAGTATCATGATAAGTAGCAGCATATTGTTTTGCTTGGACGATGCATGCCAACAATATTTTGCCAATAGCCGGACGTGAAACATATCAGGCCGTTATCATTGGTTGACTTTCTGATTATATTATTTGGAGCCCAGATGTGACAGACATCCCACGAAAGAGACGATTCATCGACCTCAGTATCTTATCGGGTGTCACTCGGTTAAGCGAGGACCAATGGTACAATTTAAGCACAATAAAATACATTACAAATTGTTGATTAAGTTAGTAAAACCAAGATTTTTGAAAGCACAGAAGCGATAACCTGAATTAGAGTCTCCTAGAGACTATGTATAAGATGTCATCGAGCCCATAGGATGCATCCTCTAGCAGCACATAAATAGTAGCGCGGCAAGCAGAGCTTCCAATGGACATAGCCACTGTTAAGGTTGCTTTTGCCAGTTGGTCTAGAGAAGGGAGAGAAACTACCTGCACACAAAACCACAGAGTCAAGCCCTGAGCATTCAAATGCTCAACAAGTCTTACCCATCAACGTGGCCAACTACAGGTGACTTCAAGAATATGATATGGCTGACTCACAGGGATGATCAGTTGCATAAAATATAGCACTATTAGTAAATCTTTACTTTCACCTTTTAGCGGTAGGTTAAGTTCAAAGAATGTAAATTTAATTTGCACTATAAACTATAGCAAATATGTTTGCTCAGCAAATGCCTATAAACTAAGCAAACAATTTATATTATTAATTAAGTTTAGTTATTACTACGATATGACTCAGTGAACAAGCGGTACTCGTTACTGTAAGGGGCAGCGAATATAATCGATCTACATCAGCTGGAAAAATCCCGAAATACACGACACGTACGCCTTTCTAGAAGCCGCACGTGGCCACCATTCACAACAATACCATAGGACCGGTCCGAGGCCTACTTCTCCCGAGAACATGGTCCTCAATACGACCACCACGCAGGACGTGTCCATGGTTAGATCCAAGTCTCTCCTCCACCTCCGCCTAAAGAGGAGCAGGGTTACGTCCAACCACTACGGATATTGAGTTACAGTTTCCTGGGTCCCACGTCCCCAGTATGTAATCGGTACGTTCAAACTTGCTCAACTACGCTACACTCGAATCGGTCCTTAACCGATACAAACGGAGCTACCACCGTGAAGGCTCAGCCTTCTCGAACCGTCCTATACACTATCCCCGTCAGGTCTCAGGTTATTCAAGTGTTTGATAAAATAAAAATCTATAGCTCGCGAGAGAGGTTTCTCATTCACTCAACTTCTACCCTTTATTAGAACTTATAGCCTAGCTCTATATCGAGTTACCTTTACCAATATACACTTAATAGGGTAAGTAGCAATATCATGCATTATAGGGTTCCAAACAACTTCTACAGCTTAATGCATAGTACATTAATCAAACAATACATAGTGACAAAATAAAAAAATTTAAAATAGGGTTAATGATCGAGGCTTGCCTGGGCTTGGAGCAATGTTAGCACAGCCAAGAGAGGGACCTTGAGCAGCAACAGACAGCTCCTGAGCAACCATATCCACCAGCTCGCCTTCAACGTTGCTTCCTAAATGTTTGAAATGATATGCAAACGATGATCAGTTATGCACCTAATAGTATTCTAATGTTTTAACTTGCCACCGCCTGGGAGGATAAGTTCACATGCGATGAGATGCTTATGAATTCATATGACAAGGAGTGAATTGATTTTATTAAATTAATGCGCTATTTGTAAGTATATGGTAAGGTTCTGATTTTTACGTAAAAGAATGAATTTTTTATACTCTACTAAATAGTTCATAATAGGGAATTTACTTCTAAATTTACTTAATATGGTTATTGAAGTCATAGACTATAAATTTTTGTGGGTTATAATATTAATTGGATTATAAAGTAATTTCTGAACAGATTTTGCAATTTATTATTAAACTATGAATTTATAATGAATTAATCTCTATTTAAGAGTAAATAATCATTTAAAAATAATCTACAGGCACATAAATTCTTGTATGACAGAACTTAATAATTAGAAGCTAAATATAAAATTTTTACATTTTAATAATGCATGAAAATGAGGGTATGCATGTTATTTAATTAATAGAAATAATTTCAGTTTAGAAAATGCAACTTTCATAGCTGTAAAATATTCTACATGATTAGAGGATTCCAACGGTATATTATTTGAATTTTTTTGAGCTCATATGCATTTTCTATGATTTTTGCAAGATTTAAAGAATTTCTGGCAATTATTAACAGGATTTCTGAAATAAAAGTGAACCCAAACCTTAGGTGACGGGCTCAGGGCACGGCCACAAGAGCGGCCACATGGCTCGGCCGCACGGGATCAAATCCTGTTGGCACACAGGATCCCGAGGGGGGGGGGGCGAGCTAGCCCGAGTGGCCATGGCGGCCGGCCCACCGGCGCACGGCGGTGCGGCTGCCGGGACGGCTTGCCGGTGGCGGGGCTCAGGGGGATCGGTCCCAAAATGATCCCCACGACTAGGAGAATCTGATGAGGTGGTGGCCGAAGGGCACGGCCACGAGGGACGGCACGGTGCGGAGTTCGACAGCGTCGCGGTGACATTGTAGAGGTCTAAACCCGACGCGACGAGCTCAGAGAGCTTGAGGCATCGAGGACCAAACCGGCACCAAGGTTGTCGTCGATAGAGATGGCCGGAGATGGGTCGGCACCGGTGAGGGGGGCGCGGTTTCAAGGAATGCCGGTGAAGAAGGCCAAAATCCCACGCGATGACTCCCGATTTTTCTCGACTTCGTACCCCTGGAGGTGAGATAGCAAGTGAGGAGGCCACTGGCGCAGGGAATCGAGAGGAGATCGACGAATCTTACCGGATTTGGAGGAGGCGCGGCGGCTAGTCCAAGGTCGCGAGATTTGGGGGAAACACCAAATCCGGTCGCGCTCTCGGGGAAGAAGGAAGAAGGACGGCCGAGGAAGCTAGAGTACGTCGGGGCGCAGCTCTTGGTCGCGGACTCGGGCTCCTGAGGTGGCCAGAGAAGCTGCTCCGCGGAGGAATGGCAGGTTCGGCCGGAAGAGACAGTGAGCGCGAGTGAGGAAGAGATGGAGTGAGGACCGGCTGGGGCGGGGTATATATGGAAACTCGTGTCCCTCGCGCCCCCGACAGGGTGTCGTGGCCGTCTTGCATGTGTGCCGCGCGGGGAGGCATGCTGGCAGCCAAAGGTTGGGGAAGAGGCGCATTGGGTGGCTGACGGGCGGGTCCCGGCTGTCAGGGTGCTCCTCTCCAGCCTCAATGCTTAAGCACATTGTGCATAGAGAAAAGACGTGCAAACGATCTCGAAATGAGTTGAAATTTGGTAGAGCAGTTCTTCAACATGTGGTCTACAAGATAACCGACATGCACAGGTTCTTGCCAAGTAGGATGAAAGATATGGAATTCCAAATAGGGTTACTTGTTAAGGAAACTTAGAAAATCTGCTGAAAAACAGCTCAATTAACCAAAGTTTGGGGTCCTAATGAAATATCTCCCAAGCTTTGATGTGAAAGAAACTTGGTGGAGATGTTTTTGACAAAGTGTTCTACTATCATACGACATGCACAGGTAGTTTCACGAGGAATTGAAAGATATTGAATTTCGAAAAGGATTAACTGATAAGGGAGTTTCTGAAACTTTTCTGAAAAACAGAGCAGTCTACCATTTTCTGTGGTGTAAAAGAAATATTCTCCGAACTTCGATTGGAACCAAACATGGTAGAATTGCTCTTCAACATGGATTCTACAACATAGATCACATGAACAAGATTTTGTCGAAGGAGCTAGAAGATATGGGATTTCGAAATTGACTAACTGATATGGAGACGGAAAAATACTCTGAAAGCAGATCAATCAACCGAATTCTAACATATGAAATAAATATCCTCATAGCTCTGAAACTCTTGAAACATGGTAAAACCGTTTATAAACTTGTGATATTCACTCTAACCGACTTGCACAGGTAGATCTTGAAGGATATAGAAGATATTGAATTCTGAAAACGGTTAACCGTTAAGCAGGCGCAGAAATCTGCTGGAGTCAGATCAGTTAACCAACTCTTTGAGACATTAGGAATTACCTCCCGAGCTCCAGAAACTTTGACACTTGGCAAGATGATAGAATGTGCCATGTGGAACAACATTTATTTTGGGATCAAGTCCAAATTCAAAGTAGATTTAATTCTATAGGGATTAGGAAATAGGTAAATGTCCCGACATCGAAAGTTGCACCATAAACTGATTAGGGAATTCTGAACTGCTGAAATGAGATCATTTTACCAATTTCTTATGTCAGAAAGAAATACATCTCAAACTCTGAATATTTTGAAATGGGGTAGAGTGATATAAATATTTACTATTGACATCTTTTATTTTTGGGCTCTTGCTGAGGTTAGAAACAGGATTTCAGTTACAACATTCTGAAGATAGTTAAGGATTCAAATATTTGTTTTGGCTATTTTGAATTTGAACGAACCAAAGTAAATATTGATAAATTCAAGAATTTTTGTTCACGTTTAGGTATTCCACACTTTTATGTTAAAATGTTCGAACATTCACTTTTAATTTTTTTTCTAGTCAAATTTGAATTACTAACTTGGATTCCTTTTATCTCTTTGTTTTTACTTGAATTTTAAATTTTAAATTCTTTCTCAAAATTTTAATCCCTTGACTTCGAGAAACACCCGGTGTTACAGCCCTCCCCCCTTGAAGAAATCTCGTCCCGAGATTTAGAATGAAAGAGGGAGTGAGAGTGATACCTTGATATATTGGTTGAACCGGCATAATAATTGAATTAAGGGAAACAATAAGGGCGAGATAGTATTCGCACAGGAATGATTATACTCGATATTCCAGGTTGGTGGGACTCAAGAAATCAAATCTTAAGGTATGTTTCAGATGAAGAATTGAATCCCAAGGATAAATTGCGATGAATGTGAGGTAATCGAGATGGACAGGGGTCTTCGATTCATTAAACATGGACCACCTCACAATTGTAAAGGCAAGTATAGTTGGAGATCGATGCGAAGGTTTGACTACTCACAAGAGTCAAATTGGAACTACATGAAAACAGCATGTTAGGAAGAAGTGACCTGGTGTCCGGCTTAGGCTTGGGTAAGATATAGGGTTGGAAACACTGACACGATAAGTTGCATAGACAAGGGACTCCAAGCACAACATTCTCCATCCCAGTTGCGTACTCCAGATAATACGCCATCCGTTCAGACGTTACAATTATATCCCCCTTATCGACACCAAGAAGGTGTCTTCTCCAAATTACAGTTCTGGTTTCGAGAAGCGCCTGGGCGAGCCGGCACAATTCAAATAAAACTGTAATGGGCACACGACCAAATAGGTTAAAGTCAAGGTGACCACAACTCAAGGTGAAGGTAATAAGATGATCTTGCGGAATTGCTATTAGAACATTTGGTCCATTTTAGGCCCCGAATGTGCGGGTTCCGAGGGAGAAGCTAGAATTGTTTTGAGAGTGCCAGGCGCCTCGGGACATCAAGGAATACGATGGAACAATAGCTTATGGGCAGCATTAAGGAAAATAGGATATGCTGTGCTAGGAGTACGGGGGGTGACATGTTTCAAAGGGGTTGCCTGTACTAGGTGGAGAATGACAATGGATAACAAATTTTTAGTATGACGCAAGCAATCAACTTCAAGGAAATTTGGTTCAAGCGAGAGACACTAGACGGAAAACAACAGGAGCTTTAGAGAACTCATCAAGCTCGTAACAAGGGCGATTTGACTGGACGAAACAAGGCAAGGGAAAGTTGATTCCGCTTCTTGAACACTAAGTTAGGAGAATTCAAAGGAAATAACAAATTGCCAAGATATACTAGAGTGAGGATGCAGCTATATAAGTCACTTCACATGGGTCATGAGATTTTGGGAACAACCACAACTTACTTTGGGGTAACAAGGATATTGGTGAGGGATTTGGTGTGTCCTAGGATTACCTCATTCTTGCTCACATTTAAGAAAATTTGTTAAAGACTTTTTAGTGTTTTAGTGAGTAATGTTACTTATTTATGGTGCATTGCATGCCTGGAATGATGCAATTCACTCATGAGATGATGTTCATATGTCCATGCAATGGTGTTTGCATAGTAATGTGATGCACATGCTATGGTACATAGTGATGCACATTGCAGGATGTGATCATGAATGAGCATGATAGGGTGCATATGCTCTGGTGTATAATGATGAATGTTGTATGATGCGATGATGAATGCTCATGATATGTGCATATGGTATGATACATCATGATGCAATTTGCATGACGTGACCATGAATGATGATGAGATGGTGCTGGTGCCATGATACACCATGCTATTATGATGCATATGCGGAATGGTTGCAATTTAATCGCATTATGAGGAAATGCATTGAGTGACAAAATTGCTTAGTTGAGTCGTAGAATGCAATTTGTGCCATTTATTTTACATTAGGATGAGCAAGAATAAGGTGATACAAGTGCCTAGGTTATGAAGACAATCTGGTTCAATAAAGATGATCAAGATTACAAGATTTTCCTCATATCAAGAGGACAAGGAAGATTGGTTTCCAATCAAGGTCTCATAAGTTCCTGTTACCCGCTCATATATGGTGCATACCTCAACAGGTATAACACCTTAAAATTGGATAGCCGATACTGAAAGGAATTCAAGGATAGGGCTAACATTTGGTCTGAATCGAGACTACAAAATGATTCAACGTTAGTAAGGTATCCATCGGAGGATCGAATTTCAACAAGTACTTGACAGGGTGAGGATCAATCCAAGTTTTGATTCACGACATTAATGGTCTATTTGCTCATCCACCAAATCGTGTTGAAGTGTTAATATGGTTTTTGGAGAAGTTGCCCACTGCGGTGACATGTACCCACTTTCGAGTATGAATTTAGGACATGGGATAAAATCAGTGGTAAATGAGTACCACCTAGCCAAAGGGCCGATATGAGAGGAGGTCATTGGTAATATAAAGGCATTACAAGAGATTAAAACCCCTCTTGTAGGGTAAGACGATGTTAATTAGTTAACACCTCAACCAAAGCCACAGTGTAAGTGATAAAAATCACTATCAACGAGCTTTGAGGTCCAAGAATGCTAAAAACAGCACAGCATCAACTCTGTCCCGGACTGGCAGCAGTCGGAAAAATTGATTCTGGTAATTTTTGAAGCAGAATCAGGACTAGAGTTAAATAAAAAAAGTCGTAGAGGACTTTTATAGCTTTCCAACGCATATTTACTCGCCCTCATACGAGCAACAGATCAAAAGATATGAATTTTTGAAGCTGGCAGTAGAAGCTGAAAACAGGAGTAACTACGATTAGAACCTATTTGGCACTAAAGCTTGGAGAATTTTGTGTCAAGGAAACAAATAGAAAGATATTTCAGACCCAAACACGGATCCAAATTTTCATTTTCGGAGGATAATTAGGTGGGTTGTGTTTTAATTTTTATGCAAATGCAATGCAATGCAATGACAGTATGCCGGTCCTACGTCCTCACAAAAATAAAAAGAGTTGGTCTATAACAGTGACCATATGAGACTTCGGTGGCAAACACGTTCTCTCAAGACACAAGTTAGTCGCTTTCTAAACAAACTAATTCAAAGTTAGTGTACCTACAGAAAACAGATCACACAACCACAGGCAGACACTACAAAAAGAAAATCTTTACGTCTCGTGTCATTGCCATACGGGGCGTCCTCAAGTAAGCCACATTTTGAGGGATATGACCGTGATTCGCATCACACGGCAAGAGGTCCACACTTACCATTAGGCGGCAAATGCTTCATATGTTCTGAAGAACATATTCACTTCTCGTACTGATCCCTGTACGGGACACTCCGTACCCCTAAACCTCGTACGGTTGAGCTCTTGAATTTCACCGCATTCGAGTGGGTACCTTACCTTCTTACCTGGGCGTAGCTATCGTTGCAATAATAATAAACAACAGGAAGGTAAAATGCATCAATGCAGAGTTAGCATTACCACCTGGAAAGACACACTAATATAGTTCTTAACTGGGCTTAACTAAGGGCTTTTAGCGAAGTTAGCTTTTCGAAAATAGCTTTAAAGTCGTACTGTTTTCGATATTGCTCTGATACCAATCTGTGACAGACCGCCCCACAAAAGAGACGATTCATCGACCTCAAGATCTTATCGGGTGTCACTCAACGAAGCGAGGACCTACAACTTAAGCACAGTAAAATACATTACAAACTGTTGATTAAGTTAATAAAACCAAGATTTTTGAAAGCGCGGAAGTGATAACCTGAATTAGAGTCTCCTAAAGACTGCATACGATGTCATCGAGCCCATACGATGCATTCTCTAGCAGCAAACAAACAGCAACGTGGCGAGCAGGGCTTCCAACGGACATAGCCACCCTTGAGGTTGCTTTTGCCAGTTGGTCTATTGGAGGGAGAGAAACCACCTGCTCACAAAACCACAGAGAACCAAGCTCTGAGCATTCAAATGCTCAGCAAATCTTACCCGTCAACGTGGCCAACTACAGGCGACTCCAAAGATATGATAAGGCTGACTCACAGGGATGGCCAGTTGCATAAAACATAGCATTATTAGTAAATCTTTACTTTCACCTTTTAGCGGTAGGTTAAGTTCAAAGAATGAAAATTTAATTTGCACTATAAACTATAGCAAACATGGTTGCCATGCAAATGTCTATAAACTAAGCAAACAATTCATATTATTAATTAAGTTTAGTTATTACTACGACATGACTCAGTGAACAAGCGGTACACGTAACTTTGAGGGGCAGCGATTATAATCGATTTACACCGGCTGGAAAAAACTCAAAATACACGACAGTACGCGCTTTTCAGAAGCCGTACGTGGTCACCTTTCACAACAATAGCATAGGGCCGGTCCAAGGCCTACTTCTCTCGAGAACATGGTCCTCCATGCGACCACCACACAGGACGTGTCCATGGTTCGATCCAAGTCTCTCCTCCGCCTCCGCTTAAAGAGGAGTAGAGTTACATCCAACCACTACGGATATTGAGTTACATCAGTTTTCTGGGTCCCACGTCCCCAGTATGTAATCGATACTTTCAAACTTGCTCAACAGGGCGACACTCGAATCGGTCCTTAACCGACACAGACGGGGCTACCACCGTGAAGGCCTAGCCTTCTCGAACCCTCCTATACACTATTCCCGCCCGGTCTCAGGTTATTCAAGTGTGGGATAAAATAAAAACCTATAGCTCGCGAGTGAGGTTTCTCATTTACTCTACTTCTACCATTTATTAGAACTCATAGCCTAGCTCTACATCGAGTTACCTGTACCAATATACACTTAATAGGGTAAGTAGCACTATCATGCATTCTAGTGTTTCAAACAACTTCTACAACTTAATGCACAATACATTAACCAAATAATACATAGTGACAAAATAAAAAGATTTAAAATAGGGTTAATGCACCGAGGCTTGCCTGGGCTTGGAGCAATGTTAGCACAGCCAAGAGAGGGACCTTCAACAGCAACAGACAGCTCCTTTGTAACCATATCCACCAGCTCGCCTTCAACGTTGCTTTCTAAATGTATGAAATGATATGCAAACAATGATCAGTTATGCACCTAATAATATTCTAATGTTTTAACTTGCCACCGCCTGTGAGGATAAGTTCACATGCGATGATATGCTTATGAATGCATATGACAAGGAGTGAATTGATTTTATTAAATTAATGCGCTATTTGTAAGTATATGGCAAAGTTCTGATTTTTACCTAAAAGAATGAATTTTCTATACTCTACTAAATAGTTCATAATAGGGAATTTACTTCTAAATTTACTTAATATGGTTCTTGAAGGCATAGACTACAAATTTTGGTGGCCTATAATATTAATAGGATTATAAAGTAATTTCTGAACAGATTTTGCAATTTATTATTAAACTATGAATTTATAATGAATTAATCTCTACTTAAGAGTAAATAATCATTTAAAAATAATCTATAGGTACATAAATTCTAGTAAATTCTAGGATGACAGAACTTAATAATTCGAAGCTAAGAGCCCCTTTGGCAGAGCTCCCAGCTCCTGATTCTCTGGCAGAATCAGGGGAGCTCTGCCAAACGCTGTTTTTAGAAGAAGTGATTCTCTGAAATGAACT
Organism: Zoysia japonica; assembly: GCA_001602275.1. Taxonomy (NCBI): domain Eukaryota; kingdom Viridiplantae; phylum Streptophyta; class Magnoliopsida; order Poales; family Poaceae; genus Zoysia; species Zoysia japonica. The sequence goes on from BCLF01000038.1 coordinate 898,768, forward strand.
AAGGGACTGGGAGCTGAAAAAAGTAGCTTCTCCTGATTCTGTGAAGTGATTCTCTATCCTGATTCTAATAGTTTGTATTAGAGAATCAAAGAAAATCACTTTCAGCCACAGAATCACTTCACAGGAGAATCAGAAGTGAATCCAAAGAATCAGAAGCTGGGAGCTCTATCAAAGGGGCCCTAAATATAAAATTTTTACATTTTAATAATGCATGAAAATGAGGATATGCATGTATGTTTAATGCACGTTATTTAATTAATAGAAATAATTCCAGTGCAAAAAATGCAACTTTGATAGCTCTAAAATATTCTACATGATTAGAGGATTCCAATGGTATATTATTTGAATTTTGTTTGAGCTCATATGCATTTTCTATGATTTTTGCAAGATTTAAAGAATTTTTGGCAATTATTAACAGGATTTCCGAAATAAAAGTGAACCCAACCCTTACGTGGCGGGCTCTGGGCACGGCCACAAGAGCGGCCACATGGCTCGGCCGCACGGGATCCCGAGGGGGGGCGAGCTAGCCCGAGCGGCCATGGTGGCCGGCCCACCGGCGCACGGCGGTGCGGCTGCTGGGACGGCTTGCCTGTGGCGGGGCTCTTGGGGATCGGTCCCAAAATGATCCCCACGACTAGGAGAATCTGATGAGGTGGTGGCTGAAGTGCGGGACCAACCGGAGTGTCGCCGGTGACGAGGGACGGCGCGGTGCGGAGTTCGGCGGTGGTGCGGCGATGCTGCAGTGATTGAAACCCGACGCGACGAGCTCGGAGTGCTTGAGGGCATCGAGGACCAAACCGGCACCAAGGTTGTCGTCGACAGAGATGGCCAGAGATGGGTCGGCACCGGTTTGGAGGGCCCGGTTTCGAGGAACGGCGGTGAAGAAGGCCAAAATCCCACGCGATGACTCCCGATTTTTCTCGACTTCGTACCCCTGGAGGTGAGATAGCAAGTGAGGACACCACTGGCGCAAGGAATCAAGAGGAGATCAACGAAGCTTACCGGATTTGGAGGAGGCGCGGCGGCTAGTCCAAGGTCGCGAGATTTGGGGGAAACTCCAAATCTGGTCGCGCTCTCGGGGAAGAAGAAGGACGGCCGGGGAAGCTAGAGTACGTCAGGACGCAGCTTTTGGTCGCGGACTCGGGCTCCCGAGGTGGCCGAAGAAGCTGCTCCGCGGAGGAATGGTAGGTTTGGCCGGAAGAGACAGTGAGCAAGAGTGAGGAAGAGATGGAGCGAGGGCCGGTTGGGGCGGGGTATAGGTGGAAACTCGTGTCCCTAGCGTCCCCAACAGGGTGTCGTGGCCGTCTTGCATGTGCGCCGCGCGGGGAAGCGCGCTGGCAGCCAGAGGTTGGGGAAGAGGCGCATTGGGTGGCTGACAGGCGGGTCCCGGCTATCAGGGTGCTCCTCTCCAGCCTCAATGCTTAAGCACATTCTGCATAGAGAAAAGACGAACAAACGATCTCGAAACAAAGTTGAACTTTGGTAGAGCAGTTCTTCAACGTGTGGTCTACAAGATAACCGACATGCACAGGTTCTTGCCAAACCGACATGCACAGGTTCTTGCCAAGTAGGATGAAAGATATGAAATTCCGAAAAGGGTTACTTGTTGAGGAAACTTGGAAAATCTGTTGAAAAACAGCTCAATTAACCAAAGTGTTCTGCCATCCTACCGACATGCACAGGTAGTTTCACGAGGAATTGAAAGATTTTGAATTTCGAAAAGGATTGACTGATAAGAGTTTCTGAAACTTATGAAAAACAGAGCAGTCTAACATTTTCTGTTGTGTAAAAGAAATACTCTCCGAACTCCTATTGGAACGAAACTTGGTAGAATTGCTCTTCAACATGGATTCTACAACATAGATCACATGAACAAGATTTTGTCGAAGGAGCTAGAAGATATGGGATTTCGAAATTCACTAACTGATAAGATGGAAAAATACTCAACCGAATTCTAGCTTATGAAATAAATATCCCCATAGCACTGAAAATCTTGAAACTTGGTAAAAGCGCTTATAAACTTGTGATATTTACTCTAACCAACATGCACAGGTAGATCTAGAAGGATATAGAATATATTATATTTTGAAAATGGCAAACCGTTAAGCAGACGCAGAAATCTGCTGGAGTCAGATCAGTTAACCAAATCTTAGAGACATTAGGAATTACCTCCCGAGCTCCAGAAACTTTGAAACTTGGCAAGATGATAGAATGCGCCATGTGGAACAACATTTATTTTGGGATCAAGTCCAAATTCAAAGTAGATTTAATTCTATAGGGATTTGGAAATAGGTAAGTGTCCCAACATCGAAGTTGCACCATAAACTGATTAGGGAATTCTGAACTGCTGAAATGATATCATTTTACCAATTTCTTATGTCAGAAAGAAATACATCCCAAACTCTGAATATTTTGAAATGGGGTAGAGTGATAGAAATTTTTAGTATTGACATCTTTTATTTTTGGGCTCTTGCTGAGGTTAGAAACAGGATTTCAGTTACAACATTCTGAAGATAGTTAAGGATTCAAATTTTTGTTTTGGCTATTTTGAATTTGAACGAACCTAAGTAAATATTGATAAATTCAAGAATTTTTGTTCCCGTTTAGGTATTCCACACTTTTATGTTAAAAAGTTTGAACTTTCACTTTTAATTTTTTTCAAGTCAAGTTTGAATTACTAACTTGGATTCCTTTTATCTCTTTGTTTTTACTTGAATTTTAAGTTTTAAATTCTTTCTCAAAATTTTGATCCCTTGACTTCGAGAAACCCCAGGTGTTACATCAGAATAGGTTTGTGACATTTACAAGAGCAGCATGCCTGATTGTACGGTCTTCTTGCCCTGGTATCAGGGTATTGCATAAATCTTGAATACTTTCAATGCCGCAAAATATTGATATGAACTGTCATTTGAAATTCTTCTAATGTCACAGAACATTGGACAGGAACTATCTTTTGGAATCGTTCCAGTGTCACAGAACATAGGACAGGCACGCTCTTCTGCAATCCTTCCAACGTCACAGAATATTGGACAGTCACGATCTTCTGCAATCCTTCCAATGTCGCAGAACATTGGACAGGAACAGTCTTCTGCAAATCTTCCAATGTCACATAACATTGGACACGAATTGTCTTCTAGATTCCTTCCAACATCGCAGAACATTGGACAGGATATATCTTTTGGCATTGTCATCCGAAACACCACACCAACAGACAGACCGCTGATGCTCATACATGTGAGACACCCGTCTTCCTCCATTGTCTACACCAACGGCAGACCGTCGATGCTCATACATGTGAGACACCAATCTTTCTCCGTTCACCACCACAATAGGCAGACCATCGATACTCATACATATGAGACACCTGACTTCCTCTATTCACCACCACAACAAGCAGACCGCCGATGCTCATACGTGTGAGACACCCGTCTTTCTCTGTTCACCACCACAATAGACAGACCACTGATGCTCATACGTGTGAGACATCCATCTTCCTCTATTGCGGCACTTCGAGATACTCATGATCTACTTGGCGAGTTGTAGCACTTGGCGAGATGCTTCGAGTTGACCAGATCACAGCAATGAGAACGATCCTATGTAGATGGCGTGGCCGGCAGCATCACGACGGTGTGTGCATGGGCGTGGCCTGCAGCAGCGTCATGACAGAGTGTCCATGCCCTGCGGCAGCCTGCGGGCGGCCTGGTGGGTGGCTCCGGCGTGCTATGCCAGTAGCCTGGCGGCCTTCTTTCTGTGTGCCCTCCTCCCTGCGTGGTACATCTCTCATGCGCCTGGCGGCCGACGTTGCGTATGTGTGTGCCTCCTCCTTAGGTAAAGAGTTATTGTTTATATAGGCAGCTACGTCATTTCCTTCACGAAGAGGCGGCCGGTTGTTTGGATTCTGTTGCATTCCACTGGCGACGCAATGAGTTTGACTTCGTTTAGTTTTGCATGTTCGTTGGTTCTTATCCTTTCGTAGAAGCAGTAGGATTGTTTGAATTCGCATGCACGCTGCCAGCTACCTTCACGCCGCGTTAGTTTGCATTCCTGCGCCCTCAGCTTGCGCAGGTTAGTTCGTCAAGGTGCCATGCATGATTGCATGCGGAGGATAGTTTGTTGCAAGGGTTCGTCCTCAGCTTGCGGACGTTAGTTTACAGGAGGTCAAACTCAGCGGATCACAGCTCACGAGGCACCTTAAGCATCATATGGTCAAGCCACGTAAAGGAAGCAACCAGGAAACGGCCAGTATTTCCTTATGTTGAGTATTCTACTCTCCAACTGTTGATACTCAAAATTTGCAAATACCGGACTATCCGGCACTGCACCGGAGTCTCCGGCCGACCCCCTTCTGGCGTCGGCATTCTAATACAACGGAGTATCAGGCACAGGGCCGAAGAGTCCGGCCGACCCCTTTCTGTAATCGCCAGAAATTCACCGGAGTGTTCGGCCGACCCTTTTTTTGGAATCGCCAGAAATTCACCAGAGTGTCCAGCACAGGGCCGAAGGGTCCGGCCAACCTCTTTCTGGAATTGCCAAAAATTCACCGAAATGTTCGGCACGAGACTGAAGTGTCCGATACCGGAGTCTCCGATTCTAGGCCGGAGTGTCCGAGAAACCCCTCTCTGCAACCGGCCTAAAGCCCACCGGAGCCTCCGACATCTGACCAGAGTGTCCGGCGTCGGAGTCTCAGGCACTTGATCGGAGTGTCCGACGCCGGAGTCTCCGGCACTGGACTAGAGTATCCGGTAATCCTGTTTTTTTGAAAGTTTTACAGGAAATCAGAGCTAATTTGTTTCTTAATCTAAGGGATTCGCGGCTGCACGGGAAAAGACCACCCCTCTTCTATATAAAGAGGCCTACGGCCGATTGAGGAGGTATCCCAATCGATTCTATCATTTGCTTTTACATTTTGTACCTCTCCAAACCCTAATCCCTTTAGTCCCGGTGACGTTTGAAGGCGATTCGGCTGGCCTGACCGAGCTCAGATTAACTCTAAGAAGATCCTCCTCCGACAGAGTCCCTACCGAGGTGGGTTTTTTTAGGTGCTGCAGTTTACTCGCATCAAGGCGGCGCCAGCGTTTCCGCACATGGACGTGCGAGTGGTGCGTTGACCCAAGATCCGTTTCGACGTCAACACTTTTTGGCGACCCCACTAGGGAATGAGAGATTCCTGTTGCACAAACCGAATCATTATTCTTGCAATATGTCTTCCGAGATACATCGTCGTGCCGTCGTTGGAGGAGCTGCCCAAAGAGGCTCGTAAGGCGTTCTTAGAGCGTCAAAAGGCCATTGAGGAGCAGTTGTGGGTGCTGCCAATGTGAGAACGCCTCCGCACCCCCCCCCCTCGGTCACTTTTGAATACCTTTCATAATATTTTGCCAACATGAAAAAGGTCTTGGCTAATGATATGCAAAATATGATTCAAGAAAATTTGACTAAATCATTAAAAACATTGGTGTTGCATCGTCTTCCACTCATGTTGCACATTTAGGTCCTTCTTCTAGCTCATCGGCGCCTAACACATCTACTGTAGAACAACCTTTGTATGGCATACCGTTGAACTCGTTTAGTGGACAAACTAACTTTCAACCTCATATGCAAACCAATGCTTTAATAGTACCTCCCACTAGCGTCGAGCTAATTACTAGCATCCACAATCCGGCTACAAGACGATTAAATGAATTGGCCAATTTTGTTTCTTCTTATTGTACCGTCGCGTATAGCACGCTATCTATCCCACATAGCGATACGGGTATTTCTCATGGCCCTACAACCAACGAACAATTTAACGCCATGAAAATGAACATGCACCCTTCGTCACAAGGCACTTCACATAGACCACCCATCACCAATATAGAGGAGTGCATGGTTCGTATTAAGAAGGATTTAAATAAACAATTTCGTGAGACGCTAGGGGTGGATCTTAAAGGGAGAGACCGAATCTACCAAAAACCATACCTCACGTATTTTGATTCGGTCTCATATCCTAACGGATGGCGTGTTTCCGACTTCGTCAAATTCAATGGCAAAGATAGTAAGAACACTTGGGAGCATATTAGCCAATACATTGCTCAACTAGGAGAGGCGAGTTCTAGTGATGCTTTAAAAGTGCGTCTTTTTTCTTTATCACTAACCGGAACCGCTTTCTCACGGTTTTCATCATTGTCTCCGGGCTTCATTTATACATGGGAGTCTTTAGAACGTAGGTTTCATGATCATTTTTATTTCGAGGATAATGAATTAAAATTGTCACATTTGATATCGGTTAGGCAAGGGAAAGATGAACCCGTTGTGGATTATATTCGGCTGTTTAGAGATGTTAATAACCGGTGTTTTAATTTGATAATTTTTGAAAAAGATTTAGCTGACCTAGCTTTTAGTGGTTTGTGGTTACACCTTAAAGAAAAGTTGGAGGGACACGATTTTCTCACACTCGCTCACCTCCAACAAAAAGCTTCGGCTCAAGAAAGCCGAAGAAAAGAGGTAAAACACGATTACAAGACCCGCCACAGCGTGCACGTCATGGAATATGATTTGGATAGCTCCGATGATGATTCCAATGACATTTGGCTGCAGAGTTTGTTTGACTGTCTAAGGTCAAATCATTTGCTTGTGATTCGCTCAAACCGGTTTATAAGAATCGAAAAGACGATATGAAATACACCTTTGTTATAACTAAGTGTGAAAGAATATTTGATGAATTGCACAAAGGTGGTTATATTAAAATTGCATACACTTTGCCTCCGGCGGATGAATTAAAACGTAGGGCATATTATAAACGGCAAAATTACTATTCTCATGCCACTAATAATTGCAATGTTTTTCGTGGACAGGTCCAATCGGCCCTCAAGAGTCTTAAGGAGATGCAGATCGAGAAGCACCCTTTCCCCGTCAACACTCTAGAACTCAACTCATCAAGCCAATACAACCAAGGGGAAGAATGTGATCATAGGGGAGGAGAGGTCTACTCCTTTGAGTGATAAGGGCGCCTCTAGGAAGGTGGTGCTCAAAAAGTTTTCCGATGGTCAAGAGTCTATCAAAGTCACCATCTAAGGCTCGAGACCTAGAGGGCAAGTTTCACAGCCTAAGATGATAAAGCCAAAAAAATCCTGAGGTGGACAAGTGGAAGGTGAACGTAGGCAAGGCTGTGGATGGGAAGATGGCGCCTAAAAGCACCTTCGACCATCTTATGGCCAAGTACAAGAGTCAAAAGCCTGATTTAGCTAATCGGTCAACAAAGCGTCCAAGATCGCCACCAAAAGGTGGTAGTCTGCCTAGGAAGGAGATGAGGTCGACGGTTCGCGGACCTCCTCCTCCTCATGCGTTTGAGATGCCACCACCATGGTTCCCTTCTATGCCTTGCCTGCCTTTCCCAGTGTGGCACTCATGTATGGGACCTTGGATGTCCGTTCCGCCGATGTCGTACCCACCGTTTCATCCGGTATGGAACGCACCAAGGGGAGATGTCTTCAAGAGGCTCTCTAGCCTCGTTCACGACCAGTTTGAACCTCAATCAGTCAATGCAAGAAAAGATGGCTCCACCACCACTCCTCAGCAAGAGTGGCGCACCAAGCAAGGTAATGAACCTGCCCTTCAACCTTTGTCCATCAAGAGAATGCATCCAGAGGTGTCGTTAAGATCAGCACGACCGATGTTAAAATCAGGAGAGTGTTAAAGGGACCGATCACGCTAAATGATCCGATCGAAAAGACCTCTCATGATCCTGAGTCTAGCGGTAGCAAGAGCTCTTCTAAGTACATGCAATCGAGGTGGTGTCCACCTGATTTGATTCACACCCAAAAGAGGAAGCTGAAACGGTTGCGCCTCTGAGAAATCTGGGAGAAGGAGGCGGAGAAGAGGAGGGACGAAGTGTTTGATGAGATCAAGCCGATGGTCCCTTAAGGTAAGCAATGCAAAGCCAAGGAACCCAAGGCTCCCACTCCACCGACACCGGAGGACGCAGTGGCTACTCCGGAGGCGTCAAATCCGGTTGACGTCGCATTGGGGGAGAGCCCCGCAGTGCCTTCACCTAAGGGGGACGTCGACATGTCCAAGTTCGACGATGACGACCTCTTAGACTATGAGCCTACACCGCCTCGAGAAAGTATGAAAATCGACACCATTTGCTTATCTCTTTCTGATTATTCTCTTGTAGAAGAAGAGGTTATTGCACAGTTCGATTTTGGGCCGAAGAGTGCTATTTTTGAGAAGCCCAAAGAATCGGATAACCATTCGAAACCCCTCTACGTGAGAAGTCATATCAATGGTACACCGATTTCTCGCATGCTTATAGATGGCGGTGCTATTGTTAATCTAATGCCATATTCTTTGTTTAAGAAGCTAGGTAAGGCTGATGACGAGCTCATTCGGACCAACATGACTTTAAAAGATGTGAGAGAAAGAGATCCTATCGAGGTTAAAGGAGTCGCTTCTATGGAGCTCACCGTTGAAAGCAAGACCATGGCTGCCGCTTTCTTTGTCACCGATGTACGGGGTAGTTATAGCTTGACCTTAGGGCGTGATTGGATTCATGCTAACAAGTATGTTCCTTCTATATTGCATCAATTCTTGATACAATGGGTTGGTGATGATGTTGAGGTTGTTCATGCGATGCATCGACTTGTGTTGCTATTGCCGATTCATCTTCCTTGCCACATGATACCGTCAAGTGTTTGACCGGGTTGAACTTGACGGATTATGATTTCTTAGTGTGACTAGGGATGGTTTTATGTCTGTCAATGTAAAGCCGATGGAGAATCGGCTCAACCATATTATGTGATCCAATGGAGTCAAATTTAGATTGGTTGCAAAAGAGAGTATAACACTATCGGTCCAACACGAACGATATATGTGAGACTATAGAAGAAATAGAGGACATAGATAAGTTAAGATAAGGATTTACATCGGCTGATCCTCTTGAAGAGGTAAATCTTGGAAGCGATGACAATCCAAAGCTGGCCTTCGTAAATGCTAATCTAAGAAGCCGATTATAAAGTGAAATTAATCGGTTTACTAAAATAATATGTGAACTGTTTTGCATGGTATTATAATAAAATGCTCAGGTTGAGACACGAGCTCGTTAAGCATCGGCTTCCAATCAAATCTTGTTTTAGGCCCTTTAAACAACCGATGAGAAGATTTAACTTGAACATGCATGATCGGATTAAAGAAGAAATTAACCGATTGCTTGATGCAAAATTTATAAGGCCTTGCAGGTATGCGGAGTGGATATCCAACATCGTGCCCGTTGAGAAGAAGAACACGGGTAAGATAAGAGTTTGCATTGATTTTAGAAATTTGAATAGAGCCACTCCTAATGATGAGTATCCTATGTCTATAGCCGATATGTTGATTAATGATGCTTTCGGCCATAGAGTTATTAGTTTTCTTGATAGTAATGCGGGTTATAACCAAATCTTCATGGCTGAAGATGATATGTCTAAAACTGCTTTCAGGTATCTCGGTTTTGTAGGATTATTTGAGTGGGTTGTCATGACTTTTGGATCATTGCCCAAATAAAGGTTTACTAAGAAAATAGGTTAAATGGAATCCCATCAGAAGTTAGATGGACCTCAATCCTCTTTCCAATTGCATCCTTGCCCACCTTGCGCAATATTCGCAACCATTATTACTTCATCATCTGTGCTCCGCCAGTGCCTCTTGGCAGATTTCCCATCCGAAGCATCCACCTTATCCATCGAAGGTCTCTTCCTCTTAGATCTCTGGCCTTTAGCTACATTTAACGGCTCCTCTTGTTGAGAAGCCCATGCCGTCAACCCTTCTGGTTGAGAGGCCAGAGTGTTTGTTTGGCTGCTCAAAATGTGGGCGTTTAAATTTAAGTTTGAGCAATGATGGCCTCAATTTGTCATAAGATTCAGAGGCAAATGAAGGAGGAGATCCTTAGTTCTCATCCAATTGACTACCAAGAGATTGTCTTTGTCCTAATATATAATCTGTTTTTTATACCTCTTTCATTAGCATTTTCCATTCCAGAAATTATATCAATGCTACTTTTTCCATTTACATGCCTTTTTTAGGTAACAAGGCCTCCCAAGAGGCTATTTCTTTGTTGTGTCCAGTCTCTCTAACGAACTTCACTACACTTTTTTTCTTTTACTTCACTCCTTGAGCTTTTCAGCTAGCTTGTTTTGAATTTAGATATTAACAAAGCAATGATATTAACATTTCAAACCAAAATACGAACTAATAATATATTTACCATCAACTACAGATTACAACTATTGTTTAAAAAAATGGAATGAATATTCATTAGAGAAACATAAAAAAATAAATAGACACCACAGGCACAGATAAAAGATGAAATCACATCTAGTTATAGGCAAAAAAAATAAACCACAAGAACCATATATCGAGCATAGGTATGAAGCATGACAGTAGAAAGCATGCGTTTGAATGTTTGGTCAATGATGTGGCTAACAATGAGGTTTCCATAAGACCTTACAACATGTAGCTTGGGGTCCTTGAGTTATTCCTAAACTAATTCACAGTCTAACCTAGTCCACGACAGACTAGCACTCTGTTTGGAACACCGGAATTTCAAAGGAATCATATAGAAAGTTTATAGTAGTAGTTATATTTAACACAAATAATAGAAAAAAAAATTGCATTTCAAACAGTGCCTAGCTAGTTCACATCAGAAGCAATTGATTATATTTTAGCTGGTTGGATCAACTATAAAGCAGCCGCAGTGGTAGGGGCCAGGTTTTAAAGGTGCATTTGGTACGGTTCTAGATTCTTCTAGTAGAATCAGAAAGTATCAATTTCAGCATGAAAGCGTTTAAAGTCAGAAATAGAATCACTTTTGAAACCGTTAAATTTTAATGATTTAGGTTCAACAAAGATGGGAGAAAGATTGAAATGACCCATATACCCTTTCAGTTTAATAAGTGGTTTTATAAACTTTAATATTTGAATTTTTCAAATCCATGATTCTGATAGCACACTTGGCTCTGATACCACTGGAATGTAAGGATGAAGTGACCGAGAAGGGATGGTTGAATCGGACACTAACACTAACACTACTAGAACTTTTCAACTCATCCTACTTTCTAGCAGCCTAGCGAGAGCAAGGCAAAACAAGAATGCAACCAAGCTAAGAAACAACTAAGCACAAGAGGATAAAGAAAGAACAACCTATCAAGTTAGCAAGCAAGTCAAAAGGCACGAGAGCCACCAAAAAGAATCACTAAGCACCCTATCGCACTACTCGCAATAAGGTAAATGTGAAAATTAAAGAAAAGAGAGAAAGAGATGCTCAGCGATTTTTCCCAAGTTCTTTAAAGAATGGCGCTTTCCCCTAGTCCTCGTTGGACCACTCCCATCGGAGTACCAGTTTCTCCCGCCGTTTTCGAAACGGTGCTCTCAAGGGTATGCTCCACTCTCGGAGTGAAGTCACCGACGGCTCGGCTGTAGCAAATAATACCCCTGTGCAAGAGCAAGCCTCCAAGTATCCGAGCGCTGCCTCTTGGTGTCTCTTTCGAGCGGAGGACCCAAAACCGCTCACAAATTTGATGTCAACTTTCATAGGACTTCGGAAGCTCGGACAACGACGTCTAATCGGTCTAGGCTGCCATAGACCAAGAGTAATAAGTCTAAGATACTCTTCTCAGCCTCACAAGCTCTAGAAATATATGGATGCTCTTTGCTACTCTTCACTAGTACTCAAGATCTTTCAAGATGCTTCCTTTTGCTTCTTTGGTGGGCTTTGGCTTTCACAAATGATCTCTCAACTTCTCTGCCCGTAGCTAACCTTCACAACAGCTCATCCAAAGGTTAATATAAGCCTCAAGCCCCGAAATGGTCATTGAGAACCGTTGCCAAAACGCTGATTACTTTTTGTAGTCACCGGACCACTGGACTGTCCAGTGACTCCTGGTCTTCGTCAAGCAGACAACATCCTCTCTGGAATCTACTCTATATGACACCGGACTGTCCGGTGCATACCTTTACCAGACTGTCCGATGACCTTCACTTTTAGACTTCCAGAGACACCTCTTCTGGACTTCGTCTTCGGGGTCACCGGACTATCCTATTACTAACCCTTCGGACTGTTCGGTGACTTCTTCACTTCGGCTCCAAAGAACACCACTTCTGGACTTTGAACTCCTACACTCACCAGAATGTTCGGTGACACCGTCAGACTGTCCAGTAGCTTCTGCTGAACTGCCACCAAAAAACTACCTCTCTGTACTTCTGCCTTCAACCTTTACCGAACTATCTGGTGACCTCGACGGACTGTCTAGTGACTCCTTCTGATGTTGGAACTTAACGTCCTCGAGATCTTCTTGCTTACCGCTGTAACTCTTGACATCTTCAAGCTTCCACTGATCACTCAGAAAGCCTGAAGCATCCATACTCTCTAACACTCGTAAAACTGAGACGAGTGACCCAACCCCTCTTAATAGTATCGACTTTACTATTGACTCAAGGCCTAAAAGTAAGCCACACATGGCTCTAAAATATCTTTAGTCTTAAACAAGCTTCATTCTTAGAAAAAACCACCGGAGCACCGAGCAACTTTGAAGAAACCAATTCATAGAGGTGAAGGAGTGTTGATAAACCTACATCCAACGAGTTAGTTTATGATTCTCATTCAATCATCAAAATCATTCATACCTTTTGAGAGACTTCAATGATTATGAAGCTAACACTATAGTCTTCTTCCTCGTGAGATCTAACGCATCAGAAATGCAAGAACGCATGAGAGAGAAAAATGAAGGAAGAGGGGTCGAACCGTGGAAACTGGTCCCCACTTGTTTGACAAAAACTAGTCAAAAGCCACTCCTAATTGAAAAATCAAAACTTGAACAGAATTTGGTCGAAGTACAGTAAACTGGCCGGGTTTTCCAGTTTATCGAGCGGTTTCACCGGATTCTTTAGTTTCATTGGTAAGTTTCATATTTTAAACCTACCGGTTTATCCCTCATTCTACCTGTTTATCGACCAGTTTTACTGGAGTTTTTTTTTTTAATCAATGTGTAGAAACTTTAACAACCAAGAGGATTACAATCTGACCAAAGACAATGCAATAAAAAAGTCGGCGGGTGATCCCACTGATATCTAGTTCTATGATTTTGAAATTCTGAAATTTTTCAAATTATAATTTTTTATTTTTTTCGGAAAAATTGTCAGCTGATAAAACCGAATTCCATCAGTTTTACCGAAAATTATGAATAGCGAGCGGTTTTCAATGCTTTTGTTAACCTTGTGGGGACCATGAGAAATTCGGACTGCACGTCTGCACTCACCTGGTCTCCCCCTGCAAACTGCAAGCGACACCAAACCAACTGGCAACAGTTCACTGTGTTGTTCCAACTTCCGAGTTGCAAACTATGCATGGCGCGAGCACGGGGAACCAGGCAGCTACCTGCGGCTCGGTCTCGTGCGGCACAGCGCACGGCTAGAAGGAGGCGCAATCTTGCCCTTGTATGGCCCTCCTTCTCCTCCGGCTTCAGCGGAAGGTGAGAGCTAACCTCTCCTCCCCAATCTTCTAGTGAATCTCCTTTCTTTTCTTTTTTTTCTAGGTGAATTTTAGGATGGATATAGCGGGATCAGTTGATCACTACGTGAGGCAGGGACAGCGACGAGGATAATAATAGGGCGGCTGCAATATCCCTTGGTCTCTCTCTCTCTCTCTCTCTCTCTCTCTCTCTCTCTCTCTGTGTGTGTGTGTGTTTGACTGTGTTTTTGTTTGTGTTTATGTGTGTGTGATGCAGATGTGCCCATCAATTTCACCTAGTGAATTAGATTATTATCTTATGTTTATTAATCTAATGAGTACAATACGACTAACAGTCTAATTGGCTTCATACATGCCCTCCATGAATTAAAACACAAATTAATACAATTAATACTTCAATTTCAAAACTGCTACCAAAGTATTGGACGTAGTTCGAAAAGAATACTGGCCATTATTTTGAACCAGTTAAAATCCTCTTATTTTATTGAAGCGTATTATATTGGAATCTCTATCGATTGGAGGTAGAGATGTAAACAATGCACCTAAGGTTACCCTCGAGACCTTTTTAGCTAGAAAAAACGAACTAGTTTCTTAAAAGTGGTTAGCTTTTTTGAACTAGTGAGGTTTGGAGGGTAACCATATGGTCTCTAATTTACATCCTAATTGGAGGAGAACAAAAATAAAACTCACACGATAACACAGTAGTGGTATCTATCTTGTCATCTATACAATCATTGTCGACAGTGAGGTTGCAGGCAAACAGCTTTTCATGGCCTCCAATTAGCTCTAAATTTGAAGCTTCCAAATATATTGAATCATCCTATAGCACGTGCCCAACGATAAAGGATAGAATTATCCAGAAAAGTACTTCAGGAAAAATGTAGTAAAGGGTAGTTGCTTCACGGCAAAATGGAATTCAATAGAATAGATATGCCGAACTAGTGGTAATATAATTCAGATGGCAGGACATTCTGTTCTTGCTGATACCAATTTGGTGTAGTCCTTTTTAATCTTCTTCAGTGTCGCCACTACATGAGTCATTGATATCCTTTGGTCAGGTGACTCAGTAGAGCAGAGCAAACCGAGCTCAAATATCGAGGATAAATACTCGTTCTGGTCGCCTGAAGAAGAAAAGGCATCCTGCAGCAGTGTGTTGTCCACAACTGTGTCAAGCTCAGATGGAAATGCTTGATTAACCCACTGCCTGATGCTCTGTTCTCCCTCAAACATTGGATCTGTGGGTCTGTTCCCGGTGAAGACTTCAAAAAGCATGATTCCATAGCTGAACACATCGCTCTTGCGTGATGCCTTTCCATGAGATCCGTACTCTGCTCAAGAGGTCCGAAGAACAGAGTCAATTTATCAACACAATGAAGTAACCAAATATGTTAGGACAGATCTATATTGAGCAATATTTATTACAAAGTATTAAATTCGTACCTGGTGCCATATATCCAAGTGTTCCTGGCATGCTTGAGACAATCATGGAGTTGTCGTCGCCTAGTAGCAACTTCGCGATGCCAAAATCTGCTACGTGTGCTGTCATATTGTCATCAAATAGCACATTGCTGGGCTTCAAGTCACAGTGCAGAACCACCTCGTGATGCTCATGGTGCAGATATTCCATTGCCATCGATACTTCTAGCATGGTGTCCACCCTTCTAAGGAATCCCATGTGGCTTCTACCTTCAGAATGCAACAGCATCTCCAAGCTGCCATTGGACATGTACTCAAGCACCAAGGCTCGAAATTCTTGGTTGGAGCAGGTATTTATTATCCTTATCAGGTTTCGGTGTCGAGCCATGCGAAGCACACGACACTCGGCGTCGAAGCTTTCAGTGGCCTTTTCAAGCTGCATGTCTAGCACCTTTATTGCAACCACCAAACCGGTGTCTAGTTGACCCTTGAATACTTTGCCAAAGCTCCCAGTACCCAGCAGGTTGTTTTCGCTGAAATTATTTGTGGCTAGAACAAGCTCACGATAGGAGACTAAGTTATAGGCCACGGCATCACTTGGATCAGTAAAAGATGCATGGATATGTCTCTTGTTTTTGTATTTCCTTGTGATAAGTAGGTACACGAAAAGAAGAAAAGAAGCAAATGCTATGGTGATAATGGGGAGTAAAACTTTAATTAAGTGTCTATTACGTGAATGAGACATCTCAGGACATGGCGAAAAGCCTAGACGGGGAGCACCACATAGTGCAGCATTCCCTAGCAAAGATTGTGAGGTGATGCTGGAGAAAACACCCCGCTCCGGTATCTTTCCTTCGAGCCTATTGAAGGACAGGTTCAAGTTTGCTAAGTACGTGAAATTGGCAAGGAACTTTGGAATTGTACCAGATAGATTGTTTGAGGACAGGTTTAATGATGCCAAGCTTTTTAGATCTTGAAATGAGTCTGGGATCAAGCCCTCAAATGAGTTGTGTGATAGATCTAGGAATGTGAGCATCGTAAGTTTTCCAAATGATTCTGGGATGCTTCCAAGCAAATAATTGGAAGATAAGTCGATAAAATCTACTTGTTTTAGCCCACTAACATCAACCGGAAGTGCCCCACTATGGGAATTATGAGAAAGGTCCAGATAAATAAGTTTGTCAAGGTTGAATAAGCTAGATGGTATTCTTGAATTTAACTGATTATCGGACAATGAGATGTATTCTATCGATGTAAGGTTGCCAATGCTATCAGGTATAGAGCCAAAGAATTTGTTTCTATCAGTATACAACTTTTGAAGACTCTTGAGCTTACCAATTTGTATCGGAATATGACCCAATATTTGATTACCGCTGACATCAAGCTGCATGAGGTTTTGTAAACGTGTAATGGATTCTGGTATGGATCCTGTGAATAGGTTGTCATTAAGAGAAATCCAAACGAGGCTGCTTAAGTTTGATAATGATGATGGAAGGTCACCTGACAGTTTGTTTGTATCTACTCTAAGTTCATTTAAATTTGTTGACAGGTTCCCCACATATTCTGGGAGTGGCCCGGTGAAGGAGTTATTATACATGTCAAGGAGCTCAAGTTGCCTACAATTGGAAAGGGAGGAGAGAAAGTCAAGATCTCCGTCAAACTTATTCCATGACAATCTAAGTTGGGTCAGACCTGGGATGTTGCCAATTGTTCTAGGTACAGAACCGGACAATTGATTGGATTCTAGAACTAACCAATACAAGTTAGACAAATTTCCTAGAGAAGCAGGAATTGGACCTGTTAGCCTGTTGCTCCCTAGACGCAGATACAATAGTTCTTGCATCTGGCCCATTTCTGGTGGAATAGGTCCCGTCAGGTTGCAGAAAGAGATGTCTAGTGAAGTCATATGGGTGAGGTTGCCAAGTACAGCTGGGATCGGCCCAGTTAAGTGCAGTCCGCCCAAGAAAAGACGATCGAGCTGTGTCAGCTGAGCTAACCATGTTGGTATAACATCAACAAAAGAATTTCCAGCCAAATAAAGAAGTTGCAGGCCTCGGCATGCTGCAAATCCTTGTGGAATTCGTCCCACAATGTTGTTTCCTTTGATAGAAAATTGTGAAAGCATAGGCAGGTTGAAACTTCTATTGTTAGGGATTTCTCCAGTTAGATTGTTAGAACCTAGTCCGAGTATTTGTACCCTGGACATGTTGAAGATGGTTTTGGGTATATTGCCGACAAGCTCATTGTATTCTAGGACAAAAAGGCTAAGCATGGGCAGGGACCCCACACTGTGTGGTATCGGACCTGACAGGTGGTTACTTCCAAAGGCGATGTGAGTTAGAGAAGGTGTGGCATTGAACAGAGAAGAAGGTATGCGGCCACTCAACTCATTTGAACCCAATGAAATGTTTTCAAGGCTATGCAGATTCTGTAGCATCTCTGGTGGGATCTGCCCAGAGAGATTGTTGTAGCTTAAGTAAATAAACTGAAGGCTTGTAAGGTTTCCTATAGAGCCGGGAATCGCACCGGTCAGCTGATTCTGAATAAGGACAAGGTATGTAAGGCGTCTCAGAGCGCCAATCTCGCCGGGGATGGAGCCGGTAAGGCTTGTGTTTGAAAGGTCCAGCCGACTGAGGAAAGAAAGGTTACCTATGTGTGGGCTGAGCTCCCCTTGGAGGGGTGTGTGCTGCAGAACCAGAGTGGTGACGCGCGGCCGACGACGGCTGCACGAGACACCGACCCAGTGGCAGAACGACACATTGGTTGTCCAGCTGCTGGCAAGGACGCCGAGAGGATCGGAGAGCTTGGCTTTGAAGGCCAGCAGCGCGGAAAGGTCGGTGTCGCTGCCGTTACCGCTGGGTCGAATCAGTTCTAGAGAGGAGGAGGAGGAAGAAGCGACACATGGTGAGAGCGTTCGGAGCAGGAAAACGGCTAATAGCACTAGAGCAACTGGTGAGCATGGAGCGGCCATTTGGAAGAAGCAGAAACAGGTGCTTGTTTACGGGGCGCGTTTGGAGCATATTTATGGTAGGCTAGCAAAGATGGCTTTTTACAAGGTAGCTGTCTGTCTGTTGCTGCCCAGTGGGAACAGGTCAGTGAAAGTCTTTAAGGTCCAAAGAAAAGTTAATCACGACTTACCTCTTGTTCCTGTTCGTGGCCCTACCAGTTCGTAGTCCAGATTAATTTGTCAAAAGTTTTTCTGGACCGTTACGCGTGATTGATTAGACCAAATCAAAGGTAAGGTCCTATTTTTGGTGCTGTTGGGTGGGGGGGGAGATGTGGGTCTTTCTGTTGTTTTCGCCTAACGTCGATGTCGCTTTTGACTTCTCATTCGTTTTATTAAAATTTGAATCACAACTTCAAATTTTACACATTTAAACAAATTATTTTTTAAATAAGACGAATAGTCAAAATTAACGTTAAAAATCAACGTCAACATCAATTTAAAAACCAATTTTAAAAAAAAAGTACTTATCTATGAGAAGGGGAGGATGCACAGAGGGCTATGAGTTGTTTACGACGACGGCATGGTTGCAGCAACGAACAGAATTCAGGTTACAGGAAGGCTGCTTGCCGTTTGGTCAATGCTACAGCCGGAAATTTCATTCATGTGTATCGCTTTACTATAACTGGCACAACTATGCTAGCTAATACGGCACACATTCAAAGCCTCAACCTGAATTTTTCAATTTTATCTGAAACAACTTTCTTGGGAGTTGTCATTGGTTTGATCCAGTTCATATGAGGAAGAAGGATGCAAAGCACCAAGTACGTAAGGAACTCCATATATCTGACCTGTAAATATGTGCACAAAATTACTCCATAGCCGAATAGCATCGCACACCACAAACCGATTATTCTCAAAACGCATTCAACAGCTAGATGTACACAAAAAATCCTGACAAAGCGCTAACCGCTTTTACACCCGAGGTTACCCTAAAACTTTACGGTTTCCCTACGCTAACAGAATCTGATGGAAGCCAATGGGCTTCAAACAACGCTAAGCATGAAAGAGAGGTCTGTTGTTACATGCTAGGCTGGTGAAACGGCGCAACGGGTGATGTTGCACTCCATGTCTCGTCAAGTCAGCAAAGGCGGCCCATTACAGCAGTTGTCGCACTGCTGCGCTCCAGATGTCATTCATCTGGAGGACCCTACCAGTCACATAGAGTAGAGTTGGGTGAGAACATGTCTAAGCTGTATATGGGGAAACCATTCAGCGCTTTCCGCTCTTTGATCTTTGAGCTATCAAGCGAATGCCCTGCTTTCCAAGCTCCACGTTCTCGGATCTGCCATTATCCAATTGAGCAGAGAGTATGCCGCTGGTGACATTAGACACAACCCCTTGGTGCCTGCATGGATAAAGAATAGCTTCCATTCCTCTCTTCAGTCATAAGAAGAAAAAAAAAATCAGGTCTACATTGTGTGGAACATTCTAAGTAAACATTGTTCCACTATGTAGTTCCATCATCAAGCATATGATATTTACTTGCAAAATGATCAAATAGAAAGGAAAAAAAAAACCCTAATTTATAACCCTTTTTTTTGGGTGGGAGGGGGGGGGGGGGGGGG
>BCLF01000038.1:918252-928794 GCA_001602275.1 Zoysia japonica
GGCTTAAGGCCAAAGAAACAAGGGAGAAACAAGCATGGCAGGCTACTGAGGCAAACAATTTCAGCTAATAAACGCAGGATAAAATTAAAAAAAAATTATATGAAGAAAATAGGTTAAATGGAAACTAACCATTTGCCATCAGATGTTAGATGGACCTCAATCCTCTTTCCAATTGCATCCTTGCCCAACTTGCGCAATATCCAATTCGCATCCATTACTTCATCATCTGTGCTCTGCTGGTGCCTCTTGGCAGATTGTCCATCTGAAGCATCCACCTTATCCATCGAAGGTCTCTTCCTCTTTGATCTCTGGCCTTTAGCAATATTTATCTGCTCCTCTTGCTGAGAAGACCATACGCTCAACCCTTCTGGTTGAGAGGCCTGGGTGTTTAGCTGCTCCAAATGTGGGCGTTTAAATTTAAGTTTGAGCAATGATGGCTTCAATTTGTCATGAGAATCAGACGCAAATGAAGATCCTTGGTTCTCATCCAGTTGGTTACTAAGAGATTGTTTGTGTCCTAATAATCTGTTTCTTGAACCGCTTTCATTAGCATTTTCCATTCCAGAAATTATAGCAATGCTCCTTTTTCCAGTTGCATGCCTTTTTGAGGTACCAAGGTCTCCCAATAGGCTATTTCTTTGCTGTGTCCCAGTCTCTCTAACTAGTTTCCTTACACTTTTTTCTTTTACTTCACTCCTTGAGCTTCTCAGCTCGCTTGTCACATCCACCTTCCCTTCTGAAAAACAATAATGTTTCTGAGTTTAGATCATAACAAAGCAACAATAATAATACTCCCTCTGTTCACCATTTTTAAATCATTCTAGCCCTAAGGGCGCGAATTAAGAAGTGAAAAAGTATGTTACACACGAAATGATGAGGAACGAGGTAGAGAGATTTATTGGGAAGAGAGAGTGTAATGAAAGGAGAGAAAGGTTTATTGGGAAGTCAGAATGACATATATTGAGGAACAAAATTTAAATGCTAGAATGACTTATAAAAGTGAATGAATGGAGTAGTTCAAAACAAAATACAAATTAGGAATAATTCCATCTATACCACTTTAGTTGCACTTTCCATCTATACCATCACCTTGGGTCAATGACATGTAGGACCACATGTAGGACCAAACCCATGTCATTGACTAGCTTGATGGTATAGATGAAAAGTGCACTCAAAGTGATGGTATGAATGCAAATAGCCCAAAAAATTAATGATACATTTGCCATCAAGTATGGATTAAGGCTATGTTTTAGAAAAATGGATAACCATACCATGTGTTAAACCATGTTCATGCTCTCTCTGAGAATTTGACGGTTCAGACATGGGAGAGTCATCCCTACTTTTGTGTCGAGAAGGAAGATGGATAACCAATTTGGTGCCCTTTCCTGTGTCACTTTTGGGAGAATTTTTCTCATCTGACTCCTTGAGATGCAAATTTGAAACCGTACTTCTTTTAATCTTGACTTTGGGTATAATGTCAGTATTGTCTAGCCCAGCTTTCGCAGATGAGGATTTTAAATTCTTATCTGAGCTTCGAGTTGAAGATGAAATATATCCATTACCCTCGTTCCTAAAAGAGCTCAGATCAACATCTATATTTTGATCTCCCATATGGCTATTTGAAGAAGCATCATGCCTTCTCTCTAAAAATATCTCATCCTGGCCATAACCTGTTTTATTAGTCTGACTGCCTTTCTTGTTGGAATGTTTCTTATTTGAGCCATGGCTCTTGAGAACAATCTTCTCTTGCTCAGATGTCTCTGATCGAGGCTTACTGTTGCTACTTTTCAAAGAAAATTTTAGAGTATTTCTACCCTCGTTTTTCAATACATATGCACCAAGTCTTTCATCATCAGAATTTGGATTAGATGGTGAGACATCTTCAAGAGAGGGCAGTGCAGCAGCAGCCCGTAAATTAACCATGAGATCATGATCAACAGTGTCCCTCCTCTTCCAAAGTTCTCGAATTGCATCTTCGGTGTCCCTAATCTGGAGAGAGAGAGAGAGATAGAGAGAGGTGTTATATAAAACATAATATAGTAGAGGCATAGGATGACAGGATGACAGAAGCAATTAGCACCTGAGAGCATTCACCACGGCATGCTGCGCACGTATAATGGAGGTTTGTATCAGCTTGGAACTGTTGGTACTTTTCCTCACTGCATAAACATATATAACAAGGAGGTTTGTTACAGTGCTTAGAGTTAATAATAACCGTTCATCGGATTAGATCTAATAGTTAAAAATAGGGAAGTGCCAACTAAAAGGTACTTTTAAGTTGTGGACCAGTACAAAAAATAGTGGGCCCAGTACTAAATTTTAAAAATCAATGGTTGAGATTAATTGAGAAGTAGGAGGTACCTCCAGTACCTCTCAAGCACCGTGACAAAACTCTATAATAAGGGTAAGGAATCCACACAAAAAGAAAGGGCAAGAGGGTGGGTGGAAAAAAAAACCAAGAAAATATTCAAATACAGACCTGATGCCATCGCACTCAATATGGACCCACTTTTCACAAACATCACAGCAAACCATAGGTATTACTTCAGAGTCTCTATACACCTGAAATAGGAGGGAATCTCAATGGAAAATAGCATATAAGCATAAGTCAATGATTGAGCATATGACATATTACTTTGTATATGAAACACAACTGATTCATAGATTCTTGCTTATGAACATGAATGAAGTCTCGAATTCGAAGAACTTTCTACTATATAAATCACTACACACTCTCATGCATAAATCACTATGCCCTGTAACAATAAACAAATCTAACGACCTTAAAGTGAAAAGTGATGGATAAACAACAAGACATACAGACAAACTATGAATTAGTTGTGCTTAAACATGAGACATACAGACAAACTATGAATTAGTTGTGCATAAACATATTAATCGTACATGGAATAAAGTGCTCTAGATAAAAAAAAAATATTGGCGTTTTACAGATTCTAGCCAGTAGCCAAAGTTTTCAAACAGTGACCGTTAAATGTTATATTAAGTTTGGAACATCACAACCGTATATGTAGATTAGTCTTGCAAGGGTCATATTCATAGTATCACAATTTAAAGGATTTTACAAATGTATTCTGAATCTCTGATGTAAAAAAATAGTGGCCAAATTATGCTCCAGAGTATGAAGAAAGGGGCTACCTTCAAGCAAATTGGACAGTAGTTTCCTTTCACAAACAAGCGTCCACAAGCGTCACAACATGTGTACCCCAAAAACCACCTGCAGATCAAATTTCATTGTTATAGAAAATAATAAGATAACAGGTTCAAAATCATAAAAAGAAAGATCAATATTCGAATCAGTAGTTCCGTACCTGGTGCTATGACCACTCCCAGGCACACCAGATCCACAGCTATGACACCTTGTATGTTTTGGACATAGATATGGTCCATTGGTAACATTCTGCAAAGTTGCATTCGGTGCTTATCATTACCTACAACGGCTTGGATGCAATTTTGTCCAAAAATGGTGGTGCAAGCGAAAGGTAGTGCATGGTAGTTGTACCTTGTGTGATGGTTGCTGACAGTAACAGTGATAAGCACCATCACACCTTTTACAAAACATCAACTTATTGGGATCACCAGGCCGTCGGCAAACCTATATAGATGGCAAAAATTCAAGTTACACCAAAGAAAGCACAGAAGCAGGTGGTAGTTAGCATGGAGAAATAGCATGCTTTGAGATGCACTAAGTTATTGCGTAGCAAAATACTATTCTTTAAAAATACAAATTCAAATGTTTTGCGTCAAAACAAACCTTCACAATCATATATATTATTTTTTATAATTTGTCATACACTCGTACATGCAAATTAGGACATTTACAGTCCGTAAATGACCATTAAAGTTAAATATGAAAATATAATACACAACCAAGAACAGAAATTATTTTTTCATGGAACAAATATGTTATTATGCATGTTAGCAGTCTAAGTTTAAAAGTTGGCTATGTGTCATACCAATTATGGATGGCATTTACTTCAGAGAGGTAGTATCGTGTGTATAAAGAAATCTAGTCACATTTTCATTAATACAGTTGATCTACATAGCCTAGGATCACAGTTAAGAGTTTGACATGCTTTAAGGAGAGTGCAAGGTAAGGGAAACATTTGGAGTGTGAGATATGAGAGAGGGTGAGGGCGCACCTCACAACTGCGACAGGAGGGACAGACCCATGAGTTTATGTGAAAAAGATCTAGAAAGAACATAAATATGTCAGAGGATATATAAAATATGTGCTGGAGGGAATACTAGGAGAAATTTATAGTACCTCTATGCTCCCCCCAGTTTTTCAAACAATTTCTATGGTATCTTTTGTTGCATAGTTTACATGGAAGCATTTTTGCAGCCTTTGTGCTGCCCTCATTTTCACCTGAGAAGCATAAACGGCACATAACCTTGACAGCAGCATTTCCTTGGTCTTCTCCATCCAAGTCCTCTTCATCTCCTTCAGCCTCCTGGGAAAGAGAAACAACAATCTCATTCGAGGAGGTAGACACAAAACGTATAGCAAATGGAAAGTGTAACTCATTATTAGCATCAAGATGTGAACGCTAAATATCTAATATTTTGGCCGCCTCGTAACTTGGCAAGACAGCTGGAGGATGCACCACAGGACTTAGAATTACTACATAATTTGACGGGACAAAGAAATAATAAAGAAACGACTATATGCAGAATATGAATGCTGATAAGACACTTTACATTACCATACACTGACTCGATTAAAGCCACTATGAAGGGACAGGGATCCTCACAAAAAAAAAGTACTGCAAGGTCACTAACATGAGGTCTGGGTTCACATGTCAGCAACTGCTACTGCACCGTACTGCAGAGGATCCGTGTCCACTACGAAAACATTGATAAACAGTGGAGATAGAATATAACAAGATACATGAGTGAAGTTATTGCATACAGCAGGAGTAGCATACATGAGAAACTACTCAAAGAATGGTTCAGTTTTTAAAGATTGTTAGTGCTAGGTTCATTTATAGTAGCATTGTATTGCAATTTGCAGAACAAAATCCTACGCAGATAATACTACTCCAGGTTGCAGACCCAGGTAATGTCTACGAGCAGCTCCAAGCGTTAACAGGACAAACACGTGAGTACACACCAGCACAGGATTTCCCACAAGCTTTTCCATTACACGTGTCATCATGCAGATAACTGTTTGGGCATACATATTCAAACTACAATCTTTCATTCAATTCAATAAACTATGCCACCTGATAGGGAAAAACAGAAAAGCTAATGACAAAAAAAACACAATCATATATGCCCATGAAGCTGTACATCAACATGGCGCGGCTGGCTCCCTGGCGACACTCTCCTTGATGCCCACCCAGCTGGCATCCCACTGAATAAGGAATTGGTTGTGCATGGACATGACCAATCACTCGAAGTGGCGATGTACTACTCCATCAACCGAATTTCATCTCTAAATCAAGGAAACACCTCCCATAACGAAACTTCTCATGGTTACTAGCCACCATATATAAACCTGGATACAAAAGGATGCAACTTTCTACTCCAGACCCCGGTTTTTGAGCATGGAGCCCCAATACTTCCTACGAATCCATGGCAAACCTCCCGTGTTCCCCTACATCCACGCGTACAGCTGCGC
Organism: Zoysia japonica; assembly: GCA_001602275.1. Lineage (NCBI taxonomy): Eukaryota > Viridiplantae > Streptophyta > Magnoliopsida > Poales > Poaceae > Zoysia > Zoysia japonica. The sequence continues at coordinate 923,894 of BCLF01000038.1, forward strand.
TGTTCAAACCAAACAGCCGGAGGCCGGAAGGTGCAACCACAGGCACTCAGACGAAGGGTACCCACCCTCACTAGCAAGCAATTCAACATCAACCCTACCCAGGACGCCCAGAAAATCACCCACGGCGATGTAAAGACGTAAGGAGGGAGAGATCCACTCACCGGCGATCCGAACCCGCCGGCCTCTAGCCTCCTAGCGAGGTCCTCGGCCGCGGCAGCCCCGCGCTGCGCCGCCGCGCGGCGAGCCTCGTCCTCCCCTTCGTCGGGCGGTGGCTCCACCGGCGGGACATCCACCTGCACCGTGGCCATCCCGCCCGCGTCCACCGCGACCCCTGCGTCGGCCCCCGCCGCGCGCAGCAGCCACGGATCCGCCAGGAAGGTCTCGAGCGCCGCCGCCGTGTCCGCCCATGCCTCCGGCGACGGCCCTCCGCCTCCACCCTTCCTCCCGGTCGCCGCCGCCGCCGCCGCGGCGAACCCTAGCTCGCAGTCGCACACCCTCCTGCTGCAGAGAGGGAGGAGCGACGCCACGCGCCCGTCAGCGCGGAGAGGGGAGTGAGAGTGAGAGAGAGGAGTGTCCGCTTACCAAGTGATGGGGCACCCGACGTGAAATGCCATGGGAGGGGCGGCCAGAGGGAGGGAGCCCAGGCGGGCCGCGGTCTTGGGTTCTGACGAATCCGAATGAAATTTGGGCAGAGGGGGGCTGGGGTTTGATGAAATTTGGCCAGGATTCGCACGGTTTTTGGTGGGATTTGTTGGGTTTTTTGGATTCGGGAGGCGCGGGTCGTGGAGAAGGGAGGCCGGAGAGAGATTCGGGCGGGCGGGCGGGCGGGCGGCGGCGAGGAGGGGAGGAGAATGAGGTGGGATTTGCGGGTGGGACCTTGGGGAAGACGGGTTTTGGAGTTAAGGGGCCGACGAGGGACGGAATCTGGAGATGTTATGTCCTGAAGACTTGCGTTGAGGTCCTCAAACTCTTTATGATTTGCGGTGTCTTGGCACGGCTTTGTTTGGGAAGAGCCCAATAGATATGTTTTGGCCGTGAGCAATATGGACATCCACAGCTTATGGCACCTCTAGAAGTTTGGGAAGGGCACAATAGAATATTTTTACCTGGTGCTAACTTAGCACAAAGTGTTCTAATATATAAATTTGCTAACACTTCTATAATAGATTCCACTGGGATTAAAATATCCTTTTCTTTCCTCATCACCTTTCTCTTCCATCAGTTTTTTTCATTCTCTCTTCTTAGCATCAATTTCAAACTTAGCATTAAGAGCTAGTTGGTGCTAAGATAGTACTAACCTCTAATGTATAGCATCTTCTCCAACTTCTCTCTCTTCTTAGCACCTTTCTTAGAATGCACTAGAAAGATAGCACGTCATTTTGCCGCGCCTGATAACTTTGTTGAGAAAATTTGTTTATAGATAATATGATATATTTTGCGCCTAATGACTGTTGTCATTGAGCATATTTGTTTGTTATGTCTGAAAAATTATATGAACTAAAACCAGCTTTCTAAACTTAGTTATCGTTGAGGCAATTTGAGAATTTTATTCTCAGACACAAAGTTTTCATCGGCAATATATATACCAAAAAGTACCGCAGGATGCCTGTTTTTAGTTACATGAAATTTCTTCATTATAGTTCAAATGAAGAGTTCCGATAAATCTGTGCAATAAAATATTTTATCATCCATAGTTATACATAAATAACCTATGCACAGATTTTATTAGAACTTTCTTCATTATAGTTGAAATGAAGATTTCCTATAAATCTGTGCAACAAAATATGCTATAATCCATAGTTATATAATAACTATTATAGTAGCATCCATACGATACGTAAGTTGTAAATAAGGAAGCAATTTATCCTGCTTTAAGGAACTATAGACACGATAGTCTATGTTCCAAAAATCAGTTTTCAAAATGTATGTACAACAAAAGGTAAGACCATTGTTGTTTGACCTGTAGAAAAAAGAGTAAACAACATTAATTTTTTTGGAAATATTAGTATTATACAGATATATTTATGTCTTCATTTATTTGTTTTCTTACTTTTTAGAATCTTGCTTTTTTGCTACGCATTGGAGATTTATTATTTGGGTCTTGAGCATCATTAGTAGCATTCTGCTGCACAAATGAAAGAAACAATAGAATATGAACATCACTAAATATCAACAAAAGGAACACTGAAAAATTATTTGACTGTAACTCTTGAGTGCCACTAAAATCTGATGACTATAAAGACCAAAAAACAGTGTAAATTACATAAATAAGAATAAAATAACACTGTAAATTTCTATGTTGAGTAAGCCATAAGCATCATAAGACCAATTAAGTCAGGAAGTCAGCTTTTAAATGCAAGTTAAACTCAGACTTACAAGCACTCCAAGGTGTTTGACAAAAATGAAATAACAAAGTTCCCTAAATATTTCAGTACAACAGCTACATCAATCCTGTTAAGACCAGAGTTCTGGAGCGCATTTAAGAGCACAAATCTGTAACAATATTTCATTTTATAAAGTAATTTACCTGAGAGTCTGCTTGGATGTTCAGATATGGCCTTTTGGTAGTAGTAAAGGTTTCTGGATTTGTGTTTCTGTAATTTTATGCAAATATTAATTTGAGCTAATGTAAAAGCTAACAAATATATATTTTGCTGATAGAAAACATTCCCAGCATGCTCAATATCCATTGGGTCAATTTCATTTTGAACCTGTGGTGGAAGTATTGAAGTACTCTAAAATTTTATTCAAAAGAAAAAAATACAAGCTTAGTGTACTGTTATAATTTTATAAGGTATTGTCTCGTGTTTGAAAATATTAATATATTTAAGTTACCTCAGCTTCTGTTTTGATGGATCTTATAGGAAGTAATGGGGCTTTTGGGACTGATAACAATGCTGAGCTTGAACTGTGGAGAGGATCAGCAGTATGAATGGTTGGAATATTTGTTTGTTTGCCATATTGTTGAGGAATACTGAGGACCTCAAAGGATGGATCATCTTTTTTACTTCTGACACTTTGCCTTGTTGAAATCCTCACAATAAAGGTATACTTTTGGCCAACCGGACTCGATATTTCCGATGGAGTTTCATACATGTCATATTTTCTTTGGAGTAACTCAATAGGTTTTCCAATCAGTTGTTGTGCTACATTATCGAAAAGGACAAATTCAAGTTCATATGTTCCATCACTCCCCATGAGACAGAGTTTGTATCTACATTAATATTTGATTTTAATCACAAATTAGTCAATGATAAAAATATATAAATTAGTAAATGATAAAAATATATAAATAAATTTAGAATGATGTAATACAGTATATACCTGTAGTACATCTGAGTGCAGGAGCAATTATCATTGTTACACTTGTAAGTTGAACCAATCAAGCGAGATCTTGCACGACAAGCTCTACATGCTGGATATAACCAAGATTGATTTGGAGCTAGTCTTGTAATTGTTACTGTGCACTCAAATTTTTGACCCTAAAAAGTTTTGTTTTTTTGTGATCAGATGAAGACAAGAGAATTGAAAATTTTGATATTTCAAAAAGAGTAGTAAAAATGTTATGTACTAACCGCTTGTTCAAAAGGGAAAATATCTTTTAGCTGCAAGACAGTCTTTTGTAGGATCTGAGTGGGAATGCTTTGGTCATTTTCCAATGTTAATTTCTCCACAGGTTCAACTTCAGCTGGAAGTCTATATATTCCCAACGTAGAAAGGAATAGTTTAGTTTTATTTAAAATATAAACAGCAATCTTTTCTATGTTTATAATTTCTTGTGAAGGTTCCCCTGTTGTTTTATTTAGATAATTTTAATAAAAGTTTCTTTAGAAAGATCGTTTAATAAAATTCAATTGAAATAATAAGGGAGAACAGTAAGTGAAATAATAATTAGAGAGAGCATAAATACTTATGAATAAAGTAATTAGGGAAAGTTTGATGTAGCGTCAAAATTAAAAACTAATAGTGCGTCAAAATTAAGAAGTAATAGTAAGTGTATTTTTTGTATAATTAAATATGACAATGGACAGTTTTGGTTACCTGGCATAGAATTCATGGATATGTGGAATGTCTTCATTAATGTACCAGCGACAAGCTGAGGTGCCACTTAGAAATGGTGGTCCTTTGTAGCTTTTGAATAATGTTCCAACAAATATTACAATGACTGGGTCCTTTTGGCCAGCATCAAACACTAAGTCTCCATTAAATTCTGATGCCCTTAAGCCCCACAATGACACTTGAATAGTATTTCCACTATAGAAAGAATAATAAAAGGCATGGATGAATATGTAAAATAATAATAAGAGGATAGGATACAAAATAAGTTGTATGATTAAAGAGCAACAGTGCTATCTAAGATAGATATGTCAGATAATATAACTGATAAGAAAGGCAAAGTGCAGTAAATTGCTCAAATAGGTAAACTGGAAACATCTTAAGAGAATTGTTTAATATTGCTAAATGTACAAGAGGTTGGCTTCTACGAGTAGATTGGCATGTTTATGGTTAGGCTCATTTTTCAATAAAATGTGATAACTTATAGCAGTTTCGTAGCATCGATGCCTTTAAGTACATTTTAATTTGAAAAAAAAAAGATATATTAAGCATTCAAGTTTTGGCTAGCCCAGAAAATCTAGAAGCTGAATTAACAATACTGTAGCAGTAAATATGTAATTATAATTCAAATTACTTAATTGTTCTACCTTTCATCTTTTAACATGACAATTCTTTTCATCTGTTGTTTGCCAAATGCATTACGAACCAGTGCTGCATTTGATACAGCAACTACTTGTCCAATCACATCTGAAATTTTGAAAAATAAAACCTTGAGGTTTATACAATATAAAAAAATATATTACAACCTAAAATATAATAGAAAATAGTTAATTACTTGTTACCTA
>BCLF01000038.1:932881-946930 GCA_001602275.1 Zoysia japonica
CAAATTAATAACAATAGAGAAGCTATGTCAGAAAAGCTGCAAAGGAAAATAACTTATTTTAAATATTAAGAATAAAAGAGAAGTTTAACTTGTATACATAAATAAACTTCATTATAAATTTTTAATATCTATACAGTATTATTCTTGTTTTAATTTTCCATTGTTATTTAAGTACACATTATTGAACACAGACAAATTAAAAAATAAACTATACTGGTAATACCTTTTCCCTTCACTGGTTATTTTATGATTATCTGGTTGAAAAGCTTGGTTACCTGCATAATAATAGGTCTGCTTAGTTTCGCTTTCTAAAAATAAAAGGATGAACAATAGAAAAAGCATATATGAAAAAATCCGTATAGTCATAAAAACAGTATAGCTTATGAAAAATATAAGAAGTCAAGTCATCCTGTAATTCAGTTTTTTGCACTTCAATGAGTTAGAACCAACTCCTGGGCAATGAGCTTATCCAGAAGCTGTATTTAACAATGGAAGTGGGTAATTGTTGGCTTCCAGAATCTTCTTACTCTATTGTTGGTACATTACCGACTCTTGATCGATGGTCAAAATTTTCTGTTATTTAAATCCAACGACTATATAATTTTTGATGACGTGGAGAAATGTGGGAGCACTAAACCGAGCTGGTTTAGATAATAACGATAATAGAAAGGTATAGACATTGTGTTAATCATTTCCTTCACCTTGATGAGCAGCGACAGGTGATCTGTCAATTACAGTAGGACGAAAAATAAGGTTTCAAACTACACATGCAAAACAAAAGTAGTTTATACTGCTTGCCTAAAACACAGACCATATTGCTAAAGATAGACTAAAAGATTGGACCCAAACCACACGAGCTAGAACACCGAATCAAAAGATAGTACCCTTGGTTACTAAAGTATACTAATCCATCTCAACTTTCAAATTTTCGACCACGTACATAGAGCAATAGGCGCCATGAATAGTTACAGCACCTTGGCTTCCTCTCTCTCTCTCTCTCTTTCTAACACACACTCTCACTCTTCTGCAAAGTGTCCTAGGAACCTGACAACCATCTACATTGTATATCAAACGCTCAATTAGTTGGAGCCCATGCGTAAGAGGGTGAATCGGTTCTCGATTGGCTCAGTTCCGAGGCGCAATCCACGACGGCTCGAACCCAAATCATCTCCCTAATCCCCGCGAGCAGCACAGGGAGCACAAACGGCAGCGCTTTCGGGACATCGTTGATGGCGATGGCAGAGATGAGGTCCGGCGTCATGGAGCTGACGCCCGCGATAGGGCCGAGCACTTGCAGCTCACAACGCCGAGTACACACTAGGGTATAAAGGTGAAGGAAAGCACTTGCAATACGTCCTCGTTGACAAAGAATCGAAGATGGAAGAACAATACTGACGCGAGTGTAAGAAATCGAAATCTTTACCTTGTCTGAGCGGCGAGCCCTCAGTTTATCTTTCTCGGCGAGTGATTTAGAAATGCCGTGAACCTTTTTTTATGGAAGAAGAGGAAGAGTCCGGCCGTGCATTTATGACAGGAATACTCTGGACTCTAGACCAAGGGTTAAGATAAAAAAAAATCAGGACCTAGAAGAAGCACGGGTGTTTAGATTTCTTTATTTCATCATTGCTGCCGCAGCAGCTCAAAGACGAACCGGCTACTCCTTTATTGCTGCCGCAGCTCCGTACAGATTTTTTTTTATTCAATTGCTCCCGCAGCAGATTGACGGCTATCTTTTCCCGATACTTAGATCCAACGGTTATTGTCTATTTGATGATGTGGAAGAACGAGGGAGCAAGAAACCGAGCTGGTTTAGATAGAAAAGATTTTGCAACTGTCCTTACACCAATTGGATCACTTAATTAGGAGTATATGTTTTTCTTATGAACTGAAAACTTATATTAAGTTACACTTGGCTCTAATTCATCCTTAGTCTTTACCTATCTTCAAATGTGATACTTCATCAAGAGTCTAACATTATTCATGAGTCGTTGTTCACATTTGAAGTAGCCAACTTGTGTACTTGAGATAGAGATCGTTCATTCTAAACAAGTTAATTTATGTTTTTTAAAAAGTTAATTATGATTTTTATTTAATCACCAAAATACTCTTATATTTGGAGTTTTCAATTCTTCAAAAGTTATGAAGCTTACAACATGACACACATGCATAACTAGATTAAGCTCTAACTGAGGCATGCACACATGACACATGCACACATTGTTGAGATGCGCTGAGCTATTTATTTTGTGAACAATCACCCCCTTAAACTTGATCTGACGCACATCAGAACCTACAGGGGTTGTGGCTTGTCATCGACTTTGATGAGAAGGGTGTGCTCTTTGTTCAGCATGCCACACTCAAATGAGGTGGCATGAATGCCATAGATGTAGCACATTTGATCCAAGCGGTGCCCATGCTTGCTTGCCTCCAAACTTACATTGATGCCACCTTCATCGCCATAACGGAGTCTGCCACCGAGCCGCTCACTGTTGTTTCTTGCTTGCTCTGTTCTGGTGCGCAGACAGCAACATGCCTTTTACGTCTGGTATTTTTGGCAACTTCCATCACATCACACCATTCCTTCGCCTCTAGCAAGCTCCTTGAGCGACATGGTGCTGAGGTCTAGCAAAATCTCGATGGAGAAGTGATTTCATTGTATCTAACAGGCGCAACCCAAAGCATCTTGATGATGTAGATGTTCATCATTTTCTCTCTCAGCTCGAATGCCTTGCTGATGAGTGATTTGATTAGATGTGGGGAGTTGTTGCCGTTGGTCTTGAAGTCCTATGTTCAAGCTTCTCCGAGGTGGTAAACACCTTCTTGCTCTGATGCCTTCTGTTAGAACGGTAGGAACACTCAAACACACATTAGATGTTAAAGACAAACAATAAACAGACAATAAAAACGGTAATGAACGATCTCAATAGTGAACGTCAAAGCTTTTCTCACTTGTATTTTAATGCGCTAATTTTAACTAGATAGTACATACGATTTTATAGTCAAAAACAATGCATTGGGTGTACCAATTCCATTTTCCCTGCCTCTACTTGCACGATCCATACATCCTGACACTCGCTGTGCGCGAGCAACTTGGGTCCCCTTCGATGCGGGGATGTGCTGAGCTGGCTGATATAGCACGTGGGCAGCTACTGGGACCGTGCGAGGGCCAAGGCTAGAGTAAAACCAAAGTAAGAGGGAGATCACAGGAGGACCTTTCGGATGACAAACAGATCCTCCACAACGAAAAAAATGGTCGATCAATTTCAGCCATTCATTTGTGCATTCGATGACTCCTGTGTTGCTGCCGCATCCCGGGTGGGTAAAACTATCTGGAATCTCGTGTTCACCGTACTTGTCCCATGATCAATGACAAATACACATGAATACCACAGTGAAATCACAACCGTACAATATCACCATCAATTTATTTTGAAATTTTACAAAGCATTGGCTCCAAGGCCTACAAGAATACCTTCAGAATTGCGAATAGCAGAAAAGAACTAAGAATTCAATTGTCCAGCGTGTATGCCCCATGTGCTACCACAGGCAATTGACTCGAAGTTGAACTCCTAGAAAACACCAACGCCGTTCCTCACCAAGAATATCTCATTTCTGAAAGCAAATTTTACGGAGGCAAGCTATGCGGGTTAATAATAATTGCAATATAATAGCAATATCATAACTAAATGAATAACCAAAGGAAATGATAATATGGTTAAATTTGCATAAATGAGCACCTGGAGATTCTAATGTTAGATAATGAGAATTACTTAAGTGTGAGTAATTAAATGAAATCATGTAATGTGAGCATATGAAGTAATTGCACTTGACATCCATGTCAAGATTTCCTAATCATTCATGACCACCAAGTCATGAATGCAATTCTCCATCTACTTCACACAAACAATATATGCAAGACCAATGTGAATTCATTTTCCTACTCTAAACAAAAGATCCATCATTAAGGAGCTTGATGCCGCAAGCACGGCTATTCGAATAGATTTATTACTTTGCATAGTTTGTACGCTGTACTCATGGATTGTGAGTGACCGTATGTGGTGTAGCTAGCACCGTGCACTCACGAGTGTGCACATCGGTATCACATATCGCTTTTTCACTAGTTGTCCGCTATTCTTGCCTTCCCTGAGAAGCATTGATGCCCCGTTTAGCCAGATCTAACACCCCAGAGGCTAGTCCTCCTTACATTGGGTGAAAATCCCGAGGATGCAACACATTGTATGGGTAAATCTTGGACCCAACACCGTAGTGATGGAGGTCCCTCTGCATACATCCAATAAGTGAATTATCCATACGCGCAGACTACTCCTAGAAGGCAAGGTAGCTTTCAACTAACTCCTTGGCCATAGCCGACCCATACCGGCATCCATGTACGCACGATATTTCCTTAAATCAAGAGTCAAATGTACCAGTTCTTATGTGATGTGACGGGTCTCCAAAGCAACCATCCACCTATCTTCATCTAACCAACATACCATCGTCATGAACTATCATAACAACCCGTCATCACCGACTCAACTCTAATCATCTACCCATCAAGACTCTTCTAACAATATTAGCTAGACTAAAAATTATTAGATGTGTATTAATATTTATATTCGGTTATTGACTTGCAGCTAAGCATGTGTCCACGATGTAAATAAATTGCATTGTGATCCTATGGATTAACCCATCAATATACCCATGCTATGGTTACAAGGAAAAATACTAACTAGCTCAAAAAGGTAGACATGAATAATAATAGGAAATATCTACCATTTACCCGATGAGCAAATTTTAGTTGCATAATTACGCATATATTAATCCTACATTTTAGGCACTTAGTTTCATTTGCAAACATAGGATCAAAATCATCAAGGGGGTGTGCTTGCCTCGCACCTTTATACTTAGTTTGTCACATGATGGTCTTCGCTTGTCGATCTCCATGGCGATGCAGTCCTCCAACGAATCTTTGACGTGCACTTCATGCCAACATCAAGAAACACCAAAGAATCCGAATAAAACGATCCAATGAAATCAACTGCAACAAACACCAAATAATTTGAATAAAAATCAAATAAGAACGAGATGCATATTTTAAAATAATTAATGCATGGGGAATGAACTACTTAAATCGGAGTGCTAGACGAAAAGCGTTCTTAAGTGAACTTAGGCCCTTTTCATAAAGGCCATATTCACCTAGACATGTTATTTATTTTTCTTATTTCACAATGAAAACATGTATATAGTTTTTTTTAGTTGATTTATTCAATTTAATGTCTAAGGTGAATACGTGCAAAATTCTTATTTCAGTAGGCATACACAATAATTAGGATTAAATTCACAGTGTTCAATTGAAGTGATTGCATGCATATCTATTATATAAATGTTTAAACTACTACTATTAATAAAACGAGAGGTTATCTTTAAATCCTAAGAATTTTATATTATTGTTTTGTCTTATGTGGTAGTATTATAAAATAAAAATAGAAGAAACTATTATATTAAACAATACTTTAAAAATTAATATACACTTTTATGGGATTTTTATGTAATTTATTAATAGCTAGAATCTCTGTGTGCAATTTTTAAGGTGCACGCAACTAAGCAAGAGAGTTCAAGTGGATAACAGCGGCTAGCCGAAGCACTCTTTTTTCTGTTCTATTTCCTATTGACTTTGCTGGCTCAAGCATGGCGCAGGGCCGCAGCGCTGGAGGGGCTCCTGAGACTCGTCGGTGGTGACTCGGCAGCAGGCTTGAGCTAGGACTTGGTCAGATGGGTGCACGGGGTCGTGAGTTACCGGCCGGTGGTTGGCTCGCAGGCAGCAGCCACCTGTAGCGGCGGCGCGACAACGGCCACGGCGGCACAGCAGGTCGCAGTGCGGCGTGCAAAGCAAAAGCAGCACCGATCGAGCTGGAGCTGAGGGATGCATCCTACAGGAGATACAGAAGCTCACCGATGGTTTGCTCCGGATGGTGGTGGCCGGAGACGTCTCAGCGAGGTGCGGCGGCGGAGGAAAAACAGGGTGCGTCGGTGACGGTGCGATTTACCCGAAAATCGTAGAACACAAAACATATAAAAGTGGTCAGTAGCGTATGGAGATGCTCTAAAATGCAATAATCGAAGCGAAGCTCAAACGGACGAGCTTCCATTTTCGTCAATGGTGGCGGCGGCCGGAATTTGGGGATTCTTCGATTTCTTTGAAATTACAGTCGCTTCTTAGCCGGTTTCCTGCGCTGTGGAAGTGGAATGGCGAGAGGAAGGAGCAGGTGATCTTGGCAAAGGATTTATTTGGCCAGCAAAGGCGGTGCTTGATGGATATTTTCTCCCAGGCGGTCCATTGTCAGTGGGGAGCGAGAGAGCGAGAGGGATAAGGGCGGGGTGGAGCGCGTTCCTTGCAGGGGAAGTCTCGGGAGTGGATGGGCTCGCACAGGTCGCGGTATGGGGGCGCATCGTGGTGGCGGCACTGCCTGGCTCGGGTGGCGGCAGTGGAGTTCGTGGAGGCAGGAGTTCCGTTTTCTTTCTTTTCCTTCTCTCTCTCTTTTTTACCTTCTAATTTATCATGCACGGGAGCTTTAGAACTAATTATGGTTTTAAAATTAAAAATATGAACTTCAACTAAATTAATTTACATGAATTCCTACTCTTATGAAATGGTATGCAATGCATGAATTTTTAAACATGGGAAAGTCCAAATATGCAACACAAGTTACTTTAATATAATTAAGGGTTTTAGTTCCATATTTTTGAGGCATTTAATTTTTTTTTGGATGTGACAGTTGCCCTCAGGTGAAGGGATAGTAAACAAATCCGCTTAATTATCTCAAGCAAATGCTTTAAAATAACTCTGTGCCTTAAAATCTAACAATATACAGTATAAAAATACTTCAATAAATGCTTTAAAAAAATCTAGTGTTGTAAATTTTTTTAAAGATCTTTTATAATTGTTTCTCCGATCTGGCCACCCAACCTAACTGCCTCACCACCGAGCTTGAACTACTGCAATTAACCATTTTCTCTAGAGACGAAAACCTTAGAAAAAACCGTAAAAACCCTAAAAAAAATGTTTCACTAAGAAATACCCTAGGGAAAAAGTCATATTAACGGGAAAGTGAAAGTTCCCTGAGACTCTACATTGAAAACTCTGAGGAACTATTCTTTTCCTAGGAAATCCTTTTTCTACGGAATGAGTTCCTAGGAAAATCATGTGGTCCCATTAAAAAAAAGAACAGACACCGCAACCGCTGCCCAATGTTTTTTTGCCACAGTGGTCCGTCGGCCGCTTGTCGCCACCTCACCGCCCGACACTCTGGCCTCACCGCCGTCGTTGCCAGTCTAACCTTGTCACCACCGCCGCCAGTCTGACCTCGCCACCGCCGCCCGCTAGTCTAGAGACTCTAGCCTTCGTGCGCTGGTCGCCGGCGCAGCTTCGCGTCGCACGATGCGTCGCAGCGCGCTGGCGTCCGCTGCCCCAGCTCGTGCGCCTGCATGCTGCCGCTGCTGCAGCTCTCTGCTGCGCGAAGCCATCGCCGTGTGCCGGCCGCCGCCACCCCCGCTCGCGCTCCTGCCGCTGTAGCTCCATTTCGCGCGCCTACACGTGGCCGCCGCAGCTCCCCACCGTGCGTAGCCGTTGCCGTGCGCCTGCCGCCGCCGCGCTAGGACGCGCCGCCCTGGGTGCTGGCCGGCCGGTGCCGCCCCGGCCCGCGACTCCCTTCTGCCGCCTCCGCCTGAGAGAGAAGAGAGAGAGAGATGTCAGCCAAGGAGCCAAGGGGTGAGAGGGCCCGGGGTGAGATGCATGACGTGAATTAAAGAGATGGAGGAGAGAGAAAGGAGATTTGGAATATTTTGAAATGGCCCGCGGGTACAGGGTTCGCTAGGAATGTTTAGTACCGTAGGGAAAGGCTCAAAATTCCATAGGAAAACATGACTTGTCGTTGGGAAAGGTTTTAACTTCCCTAGAAAATTGATCAAAGTTGTAGGGAAAGAGAGATTTCCCTAGGAAATTTGGGAGCTCTAGGGAAAATTTCAGATTTCTCTAGGGTTTTTAGCGAACCCTAGGGAACTACAAAATTTCTTAGAGAAACATGTCGATTTCAGTAGCGTTTCCATGTAGCCACAGATTCTCGCCGCCTAAGTTCCGGACTCTCCACCATCGTTTCGTCACCATCTTGCCATGTATTTTATCATTGCCACCCCGAATCTAGACAGCCGTCTTCAAGTTCGGCATCCACCATGGTTGTTACTTGTCTCCACCCCTTGGTCATCAAAGCCATGCGTGTGCACTGACCCTGTTTCATCCTCCCTAAATAAGATATGTTATAGCCAGCGTTGTAGAAGAGCTTGGCTCGTCGACATCCTCAGTTAGCGGTAACGACAATGTCATGGACACTGTGAGCAAGGCGCCTAAGGTGTTCGTGTTCACGTTGGTGTGGTGCTCGATGTCGGCAAGCTCGTGGGGCTAGACAAGAAGCCCCTTCTTATCGTCTACAATGCCAACTTTGGAGACAGCCATGACCACGGCCAAAGGATGGAGCTTGCTGATCTTGCCAGGCATCTAAAACTAGTGCTCACCACACCGGCTTGTACTTGCGCCATCTCTTACCTATGGTTCTGGTCCTCCAAGATTCTCGCCGGCAAAGTTCCTGTGCTTGACACCGTCGACGCTCAAACAAGGTAGGTGATTTTTGTTAATCTCATTGGCGCTGGATGACCTCGATGGGTCACGATCTCTCATATATATAGCATTGTACATTATTGAATAAGTACAAGCGTGAATAACAACCACGTCGATATTAAGGAGTCGCAGCTCCATAGATGTAGGAACTAATCCTATGAAGAGATAATGTTTGTTATGCTTAACATCCCCCACAATCTGGACGTCGTGAAACTGAGTTCAGATTGCGTTGGAAGGAATTGAACAATGAAGTCTCCAAAGGTTTAGTCATTAAGTCAGCTATTTGATCTTTGGAGGAGATGAATGGGACATCAAGTTGTTTTGAAGCGACTCGTTCACGAACAAAGTGATAATCAACTTCAACATGTTTAGTGCGCCGATGGGATATGGGGTTGGCAGAGAGATAGGTCGCTCCTATGTTGTCACACCATAAGCTTGGCGGCCGGGTTTGAGATACTCCAAGTTCTCGTAACAAGACTTGGATCCAAATGAGTTCAGCCATAACATTGGCAACAGCTTTGTACTCGGCTTCGGTGCTCGATCTAGAAACTGTTGCTTGTTTTTGAGAACTCCAAGAAATAAGATTGCCGTCAAAGAATATTGCATAACCACTTGTGCTACGACGGTCGTCAGGGTTCCCGGCCCAATCGGCATCTGAAAAGGCACTAAAGTAAAGTAGACCCTGACCTTGTGATGCATAACCCCAAGTCAGATGTTGCATGAACATACCGTAATATCCTTTTTACTGCAGCCCAGTGAGCAGTAGTAGGTGCCGAGTGAAACTGACAAACCCGTTGACACAAAATGATATATCGGGTCGTGTAAGAGACAAATATTGAAGTGCGCCGACAACACTGCAATATCTTGTTGCATCATCAGGAGAAAGTAGCAGACCACTGTCCAGAGATAATTTGTCGCTAGGAACCATAGGTGTTGGCACACTCTTTGATGTATCCATATTAGTTCGGGTCATCAGGTCCTTGATATATTTTTGTTGAGTCAACAGAAGACCTTGAGGAGTGTGATGCCCTTCAATACCAAAAAAATAGTTCAGCTGCCCAAGATCTTTCACAGCAAAATCAGTCTTGAGTTGTGAAAGAAGATGATCAGTTGCTAAGGAGGAAGAGCTCATAATAATGATATCGTCAACATAGATGAGAATATACATCTGAGCACCTCCTTTATTGAATATAAATAATGAAACATCTGCCTTGGAGGCTTGAAATCCCAACCTCAACAATGTGGAGCTCAAACGAGAAAACCAAGCTCGTGGGGCTTGTTTAAGACCATAAAGGGACTTATCCAACTTGCACATATAATTTGGATGAGATGGGTCCACAAATCTAGGTGGTTGCTTCATATAGACATCTTCATGAAGAATGCTATGTAAGAAGGCATTTTGAATATCAATTTGCCGGAAAGACCATCCGCGTGAAACACCAAGAGATAATAGAAGTCGAATTGTAGTTGGTTTAACCACTGGACTAAAAGTGTCATCATAATCAACTCCATATTGTTGTTTAAATCTCTTGGCAACTAAGCGAGCTTTATAACGATCAATTGAGCCATCAGGTTTGTGTTTAAGTTTAAAAATCCACTTACAATCAATGATGTTGAGCCCAGGATGTGATGGAACAAGATGCCATGAGTTGTTCTTGATAAGTGCTTGAAATTTATCATCCATTGCACTGCGCCATAATGGATGTTTCATAGCAGTAATATGAGACGTAGGCTCAGCATCAGAAGTTCGAACAACTGAGTATGTTACTGTTCCACCAGTCCGAATTTTCGGTTTCCTAATATTGTTTTGCAGGCGAGTTCCATAGGGATGAACAGAAAGAGGCTGATTACCAGTTTGTGATTGGCTAACATCTGTCATTGTGGGTGTACTTTCTGTCGTATCAGGAGATGACAGATCAGTAGCATCTGTCGGTGCAGCAGGTGAGACGTTTTCATGTTCCTGAGGAGGGGCATTTGCTGCGGCTAGATTTTGAGGAGGATCCTCCACTTGTTCCTGCACTTCCAATGATTGACCGTCAATCTGTCCCCCTGATTTTCTGCATCCGTAGAGTTAGTAGGTACAGGTATATGCAAATGATCATGAGTCAAGTTAGTACTGCTTTGGCCCAAATGCATGAAAGAGAAATCAGAGATACTGTTTGTTGGCTGCGGGGTTGTATGAGAAGTTTTAGTGGTTCTGGTAAAAAGGAAAATACTCTCATCAAAGACAACATCTCGAGAAATATAGACACGACCAAAATCAGTGTCAAGACATTTGTACCCTTTGTGTAAGGAGCTGTACCCTAGGAACACACATTCTTTTGATCGAAAAGAAAGTTTGTACTTGTTATAGGGACCAAGGTGAGGCCAACATGCACACTCAAATACTTTTAACAAAGAGTAATTGGGTGGAGTATTAAATAAGTGTTCCAGAGGACATTTGTTGTCAATGACACGGTTAGGAAGATGATTTATGAGATATGTAGCAGTGAGGAAAGGTTCATCCCAAAATTTGAGTGGAACAGCAGCATGGGCAAGAAGTGCAAGACCTGTTTCAACAATATGGCGGTGTTTGCATTCGGCAGACCCGTTTTGCTGATGTGTGTGTGGGCAGGAGACACGATGAGGTATCCCAAGAGACTGAAAAAATTTGTTGTGAAGTGTCTGGTACTCAACCCCCCCCCCCCCCCCCCCAATCAGATTGGACACATTTGATATTTGAACCTAGGAGATGCTCAACATGAGCTTGGAATTGCAGAAATATGTGTGGTGCTTCTGTACGATCATGCATCAAGTATATCCAAGAGAATTTGCTAAAATCATCAGTAAAGCTGATATAATATCTAAAACCCCCAACAGATTTGGGTGCAGGGCCCGTACATCTGAGAAAATTAACTCCAGAGGAGATGTAGATCTATTAAGGGAACTGGTGTAAGGTAATTGATGACTTTTAGCTAACTGACATGCATTACACACTGGTAAAGACGTCTCTTTATTACATGAAATATCATTAAGACGTAAGATGGATTGAACTACTTGAGATGATGGGTAACCAAGCCTTGCATACCACTGATTATAACTTGTAGAGTTGCTCACTAAAGTGTGTTTGAGGGCAGCAACATCGGTTGACTTGATAGGGTACAGGCCGGACTCACATCGCCCTTCCAGCAGGCTTCGCTTCGACGTAAGGATCGAGAAATGCCAAGGATGAAATTCGAAGAAGACATTATTAGCACGAGAAAATTTGTGAACAGAGAGAAGATGTTTGAAAATATCAGGCGCATGTGAAATATTTTTCAATACAAGAGGGCGATTAGCAGTATTAATTGAAGCATGACCAACGTGCATAATTTGCAAACCTGCGCCATTGCCAACTTGAATTTGATCATCACCGTGATAGCGTTCTCGGACAGCAAGACGGTCAAGATCACTCGTGATAAGATCAGTAGCACCGGTGTCACTATAACACTTTGGATCAATCTTGTAGGAAGAGGTAGCCACCATTGCTGCCGGCTGAGGATCTTGTTGATAGGACTCATCCATCCTATACCAGCACTTTATGGCAGTGTGGCCTATCTTGCCACAGATTTGGCATTGAGGGCGAGGTGTATTACCACGACCACCAGATTCACGAGATGGTGCACCTCCCCTGAACGTCGTGTGACGGCCACCACCACAACTGTGATCCCCATGACCTGAATTCTTTTGCTGATTACCATGACCAGCAAAATTAACAGATGATACATGGTTTAACTGCAATTCAGCCTGATGTTGCAGCCGACGAGCTTCAAATGTCATGAGATGTGCAAACACATCATCAATGCTGAGTGTTTCACTCTTGGTTGTCATGGATGTAACAAAGGGATCATACTCCGGACCAAGACCAGCAAGAATATATGTAATTACCTCTTCATCTGTAAGAGTAGATCCAGCGGATGCTGATTCAGAGGCATACCCTTTCATCTTGCGAAAATAATCTGCTGCAGAGAGATCGCGTTTCTTGGTAGTGGCCAGATCAATACGGATCTGAACTGTCCGTGCACACGAAGTAGAGGCAAACATCCGTTGAACACTGTCCCAGGCTTCCTTGGCGCTTTTGGCCGAAGCAACATCTTGGAGTACCTCTGCTGCCATCGAGGAGAGGAGGCCACTAAGGACCTATTGATCTTGATCATACCATCGATCATACTCCGGATTTGGTACATTGGCTGTAGTCGCACCCGATGATGCAATGAACTCGGGGTGGCGCCGCCATGGATCCATCGATAAAGCCCAGAAGTTTTGTACTCCATAGATAAGGGAGTAATTGGACATGTCATATGATGAAATTTGTTTTGGTGAGACGAATTGTGACTGCGTGATGGACATGAATAGGTGCGAAGGTGGTGGCCATGTAGGATAGAATTGAATTGGAAACAGTGGAGGGAGGAGGAAGATGAAGATGAACTTGTTGACATCTAAATGGAACTTGGCTCTGTTACCATGTTAATCTCATTGGCGCTGGATGACCTCGATGGGTCACCATCTCACAAATATATAGCATTGTACATTATTGGATAAGTACAAGCATGAATAACAACCACGCTGATATTAACGAGTCGCAGCTCTATAGATGTAGGAACTAATCCTATGAAGAGATAAGGTTTGTTATGCTTAAC
This sequence comes from Zoysia japonica, assembly GCA_001602275.1. NCBI lineage: Eukaryota > Viridiplantae > Streptophyta > Magnoliopsida > Poales > Poaceae > Zoysia > Zoysia japonica. The sequence continues at coordinate 946,211 of BCLF01000038.1, forward strand.
AATTTTTAGACGTTCGATGAATTACTGCAAAGATAAAAATGATTATAAAAATGATTATAAAGCATCAGTTTTAGAGCACCTAACCCTTAGAATCTTTAAAAATAAAAAATTACATGATCTTTAAAATCTCTACTCCTTAAAAAATACATTTTTTTATGTATACTCAACAAAACGTCTCCAACGGAGATGGATTACACTATGTGCACACAGAAAATACACCCAAAATTATTCCTTTTTACCAACTCAATAGATCAAATCTCTTCTCAAATGCCTTTTACAAATCTAACGGTTAACCTCTTATAGATCTCCTACTTCTTGGCTCACAAAACCATTGTTTGTTAAAAAATACAAAATCATCTCTAGTTTGTTTAGTTGTATCCGTCTGGCTAACAGATGAAAACTGAAAATTGTTAGAACATAAAAAATTCGTGTTTAAGTGTACCCAACAAAAAAAATCCTTACAGCTGGTTCGCAGCGGGCCAATCTGCAGCCCATGACGGTGAACGCCAGGCACAGGCTCCATTACAGATCACCGATTGGCTCAGAAATATTAATATTATATTATTAATATATATATATACACACACGATAATGCTATTCTTCACCCAGCTTATTCTTCACCCAGACTCGAGCGCGCGCCTCCGACCACACCCTACCAAGTGCGCCCTGCACCTGACCCCGCGCCCGATCCCGCGGCGCCCCCCCTCCGCCGCCGCCCAT
>BCLF01000038.1:947450-968629 GCA_001602275.1 Zoysia japonica
CGCAACCGCCGCACTAAATTCTCGGCGCGCGACACCTTCGCCCTGACACCGCCCACCGCCAGCGACCACCACCGCGGCCGGCGCCGCCCCACCTGCACCGCGCCCCCACACCGTCGGCTTACCTTCCTTCGTTTTTCTATGTTCGGTAGCAGAGTGTCGAAACTCTGGGGTACAAATCTACGCAGCTAAGAGATTCTCATTTGCTTTGAAAGAGAGAAATTACTGAGACAATATGAAGAAATTACTGAAAATAGTGAAAAATTACTGAATAAATCTAAAAAAGTTACTTAAGATTCAAGGAAATTACTGAGTAAAATCGAATCAACATTACAAACAAAAAGAAATTACTAAAGAAATCAAACAAAAACTATTAAGGATTGAAATTACTGATGGTGATGAAATTACTGAATCAGTCGAAAGAAATTACGGAATGTCTGTTTTTTGGTGGGGCAGCGCGCACGGGTGGATGAGATTTGCTCAATCAACGCGCGGGGCGTGATCGGTTGGCGCGCGGATGCGGACGCTGACTTGGTCAGTTGGATCCGGGTGAAGAATAAGCTAGGGTGATGAATAGCATATATATATATATATATATTCAAAAGTATTTGTTCTGCATGCATTTACCAAATTTTTCAGGTGTTTGACAGGCTAGTTGATTATGAACTTCATATATGGTTAGGATAGAAAAATATTAGTCAATCAAATTGCTAATGTGAGCAATTTTTTCTTTACTATTTTTATGCATTATATTAAAATAAGTGTGTTATTCTGATTATGATGCATATTGAGTGTAGGATAAGAATATACTCAAAATTAAATTTCTGTTATAATTATTGAAGTACCAAATAATAAGTGTAAAGAGAATATACGTAGATATGATATATGTAAATTTTAACTTTTTATAGTAAAGAGTGAGAAACTTCAAAATTTTTAATATTATAATATATTATTTTTCTAGATTAATATTTTTTTAGACCGTAGCGTTAGTACGAGTATTGGGTATTGAGACTAGTTAATTTTAAAACACCACTTTTAAAGAAGATGCTCTCATACAGGGAGTGTTACTATTGTTTTTTCGGGGAGCAACTCACTCTCACGAGACCAGCACTCGACTAGCTCCCCGGATCACCCCGTGGTCACCAGCTTATCTCACGAGACCATCAAAAAGCACACTATCCATCAGGATTTTCTTAATTTTCTGTGAATTTTTGCATTCATGACGTGGCATATTGGGAGAGTGTTTTGGAACCATTTTTTGCGCGTAATCAGTTGTTGAGGACTCGGTATTACCTTGACTTTTTTCATCAGCACCACCTACTCTTAGGTTAGCAAGATTAAATTGTTTTTTTTTCCTTTGTATTCTACTATTTTGATGATAATAACTGCTGCTATACGAGATATTTGTACAAAGGATTTGTTGTAAATTTAGTGCAAATGCATATTGAGTGCAATGGTGCAAAACAATGTTTTAGTCCATTTGATTAGGATCCAACTGCAATGATTAGACATGTCATTTTTTTAGAAAACCTCCCTAAACAAATCCCCACATTTTATAGAAACAAATTGAGAGGATACCCGCCTTGTACTTGGCTGTTGAATCACGATGTGATGGATGAGAGCGTTAATGTATTTGCACTGAAATTTTTCCCTCGTAAATATTCTAGTAATATAGATATAAAATTTTAATCATTACGTAGTATTACAATGAACTCCGCCACGTTTCAATTTTTTTCTGCCCTCCACCACGGCACACAATACATCAGGAGAACATAACAGTATAACAAATTTTTTTTTGAAATAACTACAAAAACTTTTGGATGCAAGATTAGATGCTATCAGAGCCAAATCTTCTGTTGATTTATCCAGCGACCGATAAACTTTATTTTGCTAACAGTAATCCAAAAAATAAGGAGAGAAAAACGTAATAAATAAAACAAAAAAAATATCGGAGATTATAATTGCTGGCTGTGGGGTTCGAACCCATGCGCAATTCAGTGCAGAAGATCTTAAGTCATCCAAACCACGGGCAAATCAGCTGATGACGTATTTTGTGGATTTATTATATTTATTATATACTTCTAGATACTGCTGGGCTTTTCGGCCTAGCAATAGCAATGCAGCCCACTCGGCCCACCAAAGTCGTCTTCCACCTCTGCGTCCGGCCGCAGCAGCGCACAGCGGCCCCGGCTCATCCTCCTGCTTCCCCGTCGTGTTCCCCGGCGAGCCATGGCCGGCGGCGGGTGCAGCATCCGAGCCATCTGGATCCTTACGCGGCATGACACCGTAGCCTTCTCGAGGTATCCGTCGGAGCTTCTCCCTGGTCACGATTTGAGTCTTCTGATCCCACGAGACTCACCTGTGTTCCTCATTTCTCTAGGAGGTTCGCGGTGGTGGAGAAGCGGTGGCGCGCTGCGTGGGAGGCGGAGGGAGGAGGGGGCGCGGGGGACGGGAAGGGTGCCGGGGCGCCGCTGCCGGCCGACCACGAGGTCGCAGCCGCCTTCGCCGAGCGCCGGAAAAGGTTTGCCCCGTAGTTTCTTTGTTCTAGGATTGGCTTGCTAAATTTGTTGGTGTGGACGTGTGAAATCACACGCAAATTCACTCGTGAGTAGAAGTGAATTGGGTGTCAGCAATTCCCCATTTTTTTGGATGTCAGCATATGATTCAGATTATATGGCACAGTAATGATACAGAGACGTTTTGACTGAAAACACCAATGTCTAGAAACACCGCAAACTGAACCACCTACTATATTTCTAGCAGCACGCTCAAACATTTGAAAGTTTTTCAAGAATTGCATTTTTAAGTCAGACACAATTCAATCACTAAAATCATAACTCTGATTTATACTCCCTTCGGTAACAGAATAAAAGACGTTTGGGACACGATTTAAGATACCAAGGAGAGGTTAAGGGAAGAGTATTTTTCCTAGTTTACCCTTATTAAACATTGTATAGAGTTTTTCGTAACTAGCAGCCTCATTGTGTCTAACTGGTTGGCAACACTAGGCATTAAAAAAGATGGGCTCCGAGTTCGATTCCTGGCCGCTAATCTTTTTGCCTCGGCCAGCCGAGCGGCACGGCCGCATGGCTCCTTTCTTTAATCACGCAGCATGCAGGAGTTGAAACATCGCCGCTTGAGTAATGAATCAAGGGTAATCTAGTCCAGTGTACACAAAAATCCCAAACGACGTTCTTTCTGCTACTCACGAGCTAAGGCTAAAACGTCCTCTATTCTGTTACTGGAGGGAGTAATTTTCTGCAGTACAGCAGTAGTGTTAAACGGATATGATGCATACTTGATATATGTCTGGCATTGTGCAGGGAAGGAACTGCTCGTGGTTCAGGCATTCGTACAAGTGTGTCATCTGTGGGATCAGATTCTTATGTTGATGATCCCATCACGCGCCACATTATATCTCTCCACATTGCTGCTAAAGAGAAAGGGGATGGCTTCATGTTGTGGCCATTGGTTCTGCAGAAAAGTGGTGGGTATTATGTCCTTGTATTGCCTTTGGTGGATCCTCAGTCGTTTAGAGCATACGAGAATCTGCTGAAAAGATCTGATTGTGGGAGTTCGCCCAAGGAGAATGGCAATCTTTCATCCATCCTGCTCAATCTTCCATGCATAACAGGGTAATGTAAGTTTTGGCTACCTGTTATTGTTGTTTGATTCTTTGTTTAATTTTCTTCATCATTATCAAGCACGATATACAATTGTTTGTGAGCAACATACTAATATATTCTTCAGTATGATGGATTAATCATCACTTGCATTTATGACGAGAAGATATATTCCAATTGCTTGCATACTTACACCTCTTGTTTAATGATAGGGCATTTATGGTTGCACATGTTATTGGGGATATAATTACTGGTGATGTTTCTGAACCTGAGGTGATTATCAGTTCTGGGTCCTCTGTTGGTGGACTCTTCGACTCATTGACTGGAAGTATTGGTATTTCATCACGACCAAAACCTATTGCTGCACCTGTTGCAGCACCTGTTGCGTCAGTATCTTCACCTGTTGGTGCTTCTCAATCAGAGTCTTTAAAAGGTGGTTTAAGACCTTTTGACAAGGATGTACTACGGAGCTTTATCATCGGTGCAATGCCTTTTGGTTAGTCTCCGCAGGGCCTTTGTCATGGAGTGATCAGCTGCGTATTGTTCTTTCATAAAGTTTATTTATAAATCTATACGTTAATAAACCAGCATAGCTAACAAAAGAAATGTGCAGGCACACCGCAGGATCTCAATTTTACCAATGTTACTTCGATTAGAACCACTGGATTTTCAGCTGACCCTCTTCCGACAGATCAGAAGCAACCTGCCTGGAAGCCCTACCTATACAAAGGGAGACAAAGGATTCTTTTTTCTAGCCTGGAGACAATTAATGCCGCACTTTATGACCGTGATGATGTGCCAGATGTCCTTTCTGTTTCAGGACAAATGACCTGTAGGGCTGAGCTAGAAGGGCTACCTGATGTTTCTTTGCCACTGACTGGTTTGAAAGCTGCCCATGTTGAGGTCTCATCATTCCATCACTGTGTTCAAGCTTCGGAGCCCACTGATCATAAACAAACCCTGGTTTTCCAACCGCCATTAGGAAATTTTGTTTTGATGCATTATCAGGCGCCATGCAACAGTGATCCTCCTGTTAAAGGGTTCTACCAACTATCTATGGTCTCTGAGAATGAAGGTGCTTTTCTATTTAAGCTGAGATTGATGGACGGTTACAAGTCTCCCTTCATCATGGAATTTTGCATGGTTACGATGCCATTCCCTCGGCGAAGAGTTGCATCATACGATGGAAATCCATCCGTTGGAACAGTTTCAATGACAGAGCATTCAATTGAGTGGAGAATTGTTTCAAGTGGCCGAGGCCTTAGTGGTAGGAGCATTGAGGCTACCTTCTCTGGCACTGTTAGATTTTTTCCGAGAACAACTCTGAGAGCAAATTCATCATTTCAATCACTTCCAAGTGCTGCATTTGCTGAAGACAGTGACAGTGAGCAGGAGAATGTGAAGAATGGGCCCAACTTGGATGATTACCTGATGGAGAAAATGAACAAGGACGTTCAGGCAGTTGACTTAGAAGAGCCATTGTGTTGGCAAGCATATAATTATGCCAAGGTATGTCTCTATACAATCTGAGAGCTCGTGATGTCTTTCTGCATGTTGATTATTTTGAACATTGGCTCCATATCTATCGCTTCAAAAAATGTCATATTGGTGTAGAAAGATTGTTTTCTTGGTGCTTACATCTTCATTTTTCATAGACATGCATTTTAATTCTTTGTTGGCCTTTCTTCTCGGTTTATTGGTTATGATACCTTTTCTTTTCTAGGTTTCCTTTAAAATTGTTGGAGGCACGTTATCTGGTCTTACAATTGATCCAAAATCTGTAAGTTGGGATCTTTCCAGACTTCCAGTCACCTATAATCACCATACTTCATTCCATTGATGGTTGATCCTGTTAGTGGCTAACATTATTGGTTGATTTTATCTTATAAAAGTTGTGGATAACTTCATTATACTTTGTGTTTTGAAAATTCAATGGCACCTGCAGGTGAGCATTTATCCATCTGTCAAAGCTCCAGCTGAATACTCAATGCAGGTACCTTTTAAATATTTGTTATGTTAATGCTATATTGTTAATTCACGAAAACTTGATAGCTGCTTTCGAGCAGCTTCATATTTAGCCTTATAAACGTAGTGTCTATCACTTGCAGCAGCTAATGCATGCACATAAGGTAACCTTTGCTACGTCAGTACCAATCTAGTGGAGTGCATATCTGTTGAAAATAGGCTAAAAGTTGGAAACGTGAAGAGTTCACTAAAATTCGTGCTTAGAAATGTCCAATTTTTTTTTGAAAGATTCACCATCTATAATTGCACCAATATCATGGATGCATACAAAAATTCATCTCAAAACTTGATGCTATTTGAGAGATACAGTAAATTTTAGGTCCACTACGAAACAGAATAAACTAAATTTTTCATGTTTATCTTCTGCCAAACTACTTTTTCTAGCTCCTTCACAAAAACCTTTTGTTTTTTTTTGAAGTGGCATCTGGCAACTGTCTGCCATCTCTCCATTTCTCTCAAGTAGGAGAATATTAACAAACTTTGGTTAAAACACTGACCTAACTAAAACAAGCTTTGGAAGGGCATCTATAGCCAGAAAAACAATGAGCGACTATCTTCAAGGTCCTCTGGTCTCACTCACTTTCTTGCCTGCTTTATCTCAATCTTGTTCAGAGAACCGATTAGTCTCTTCTCTATGCAACTGAACTTTTTAGATAATCTGCTACATGAATAAAACCTTTTACATTCATCTGCTCAGAACAAAACCATTTTTAATCTAGGTCTAAATAGAAATTTGTACTTGGATTAACCATGTAATCAATTATCTGTTCTGCTACCCTAATTGTGAGCAAAGAAATTGCATCGAGGTATCGATTTTTACCTGACTGAATGCGGTGAGACTTTTCCTCCCTTCAACAGGCTTCCTCTGGAGATTACATACTATGGAATACCTTAGGCAAATGTCCTACTGCTGCTGTGCCTAAAGAACCATGACCATCATCATTTTCTGCCGGACAACATCGTTTTTTTTATAATTTTTGAACCATGGGAAGATGTTTTTTCAACCTGTCTTCTACTATACAGAGCCCCACACAGTACATGGCTTGTTTCTGATATTGAATCCTGAGGAGCATACACCTGTAGTTGCGAGTAGAGATGTTTTTTGTTGATCCATCGTACAAGAGATGTAACTGACAAATCGTGTATACTGTGTTGAGCTCACTGCTTTATGTGACGGATCACATTGTACGGTTGTCTGTATGGTATACAGTTGGGTCACGGTCTCACATGTCATTGACTGTGCTTTACTGCAGAGGCTCTCATCCCCTTGTGAAAATTGTGTTCCGCGTAGAACAAGAACGTCAGGTAGGCCCATCGAAAAAGCTTCCATAATTTTGATCACGTTTTAATCTGCTATAGGCTTCTTTGTTTTTGCTTCTCGGCTGGTTTTTCAGTCGAAAAGTTGAAAATTGAGAAGTTTCTGAAAAACATGCTTTTAAAACGTTGAAAAACTATTTTTTTTTACAGAAATGAACTACTGAAAAGCTTATTGAGTACTGTTTTTTTAATTTATGTTGTGTAGAAAAGTTAAAAATATATTACAAAAGTTACTATTTAAATTTTATCAATTAATTTTTTTAAAAGCTCAAATGCTCCCCCTCAAACAAAAAGTCCTACTGTAATTTAATTGTACTGCTGTTGCTGGTTCAATGAAACAAGACAAATTCATTGCCATGCCATGCATGATGTCACTAGGATAGTGGAAAAGGTTGCCTCGAGGAATGCGCCTAGCCGCCGTGAACAAAAAGGCTACACGAATCTATTGGGTGTCAAGCAGCACGGAGCCAAAGAATAACCGGACACGATCATTTGCGATTCTCATGAAAACAACGCAAACTTTTCCTGTTTGCCGGAGCTTTGATTCTGTCAACTTCAAAAGCAAAGTTGAGGACATTCTTGATCAAAAGAACGGCCTGAAGGCGATGCCGGAATGGCTCGGCGGTCATCGACGATAATTCGCTCTGGAGGAAGGTGTTTATCCGTTCTGGAGGAAGGTTCAGAGGATGGCTATTACGGTATGACCATGCTTTGGAGTCTCTCGTTGAGACGGGAGGTGAAAGGTACTCGGCGCCGGTGATCTACTTTGGAGGTCGAGGTTTCTTAGAAAACTGGGATTATGTGATGTAATTTTCAGTTTTTTCAGTGTATTTCGGATGAAATTTCAGAGATATACTGTGCTTTGCTATTAATATAATTCCTCTTCGCAAAAAAAAGTTCATATTGAAAATACGCTGGACACAAAAAATAATTCACAAACAATTAATCACTCTGGTCATTTTCGTTTGACGTTTAACACAACAAATTCGACTTGCATATATACATAGCATTGTTTAAGGTTTCACGGATCCGTGAAAATGATTGATTGGTGTGATTTGAATAAAAAAAAAACAACGTCCCGATCCACCCCTTTTCCTAGGTTAGAGAGATCATGATTGTTGAATGGTCCTCCTGACTTAACTTTTAGTATTATCTATACTATTTATCTTATTTAAAAATTTTATACAAATACGTAAAATTATCCATTGTATTTCAATTATTTTAATAATAAAATAAATTATATTGCTATATTTTTAAAAATAAAATGAATAATTAAAAAATAAAATGCAACGATATCAATATTTTGAAACCAAATAGATCAGGAGAGTACGTATTTGAGTGGGAGTTGTTCAGGCGGCTGCATCTGTTCCCGGAGAAAGCGAGTGGCAATTGGAGGTCAAAGGTGCAACTTTTGAGCAGCCCCCTCGCCTTATCAAAAAATTGCATTTCTTGCGTGCCTATAAACTGCTCCAGACTGATTGATCGCCGAGCTCATTTTCCTTCCCAAACACACCCTCCTAACTGAACGCCCAGGAGACCAGCCCCACTGTGCCGGCGGCGATGAGCGACGCCGCGACGCCTGACACGGTGCGGGAGGGGGATCCGACGCCGATGGGTCTTACGCCGGCCGCGGCGGAGGAGATGGCGCGGGAGGCCGCGACGTGGTGCGCTCTACACGGGCTCGTCGTCGGGGACCGTTCGGACCCGGTAAGCTTCTCGCCCTCTGCCGCACGCGCGAGGCGCGAGATTATGCTCTGGTTACCTGTCGAATTGTGAAAAGGGCTCTAGGAGATGATCAATGGTTCCTGCCTTCTTGGAACGGGCGCTGATGTTATTTGGCAAATGCGTTTTGTTGTTGGTGGTACTTACTAGTACAACTTAGTGTTGAACAACAGCTTTGAAGTGAAAAGTATGGGTGAGGGCAGCCAGTTAGTTAGCTCTGTCTTCAGAACACACAAAAAAAAAAGTTCCTTCAATTATACATGGCAGATTGTAAAATAGACCCAAATGAATATGAACTGTTCATTTTCGATGATCTCAAAGTTTAAATTATTCTTTTACCTCCTAGGAGGTAAAAGTTTTTTAATAATTATTAACTGTTGAATAATTTAATTTGAAAAGTTATTAGTGAGTTTTGGCAGTGAATCAGGGGCATTTTTCCTTATATAAATCAATGGGTGAGATCGAAATCGTGTCTTGTCTCCTAGGAGGTGAAACAATATCACTTGGTCTATTTTAAAAAGATTCTTATACATCCATATTTTGGGTATGTGGAAGAACTTTGCTGAATACTATTGCTAGAATCCTGGCTGCTTTCACATTTCTGAAATTTCATGTTTTCTGTACTACGTGGCCGAAACAGAACTAACAGTTCATTTCCCCAAGCTTCTTGGCCAATAGGTTTCGGTAAGGATAACACATTTCTGTAATATGATGCGTCTCATTATTATATACTATTACTACTAATTCAATTTGCTTTGTATAACGGGTGCGCAACTGTGTATCACGGGAATGAATAGAACTCTGGAACTCACAAGCAATTATTGCACTGAATCCTGACTCCTGACTGAGCATTGTTATTGACCTCTTGCAGAGATCAGCAACAGTCCCTGGTGTTGGTTTGGTTCATGCTCCATTTTCTCTTCTCCCAGCTCAGCTTCCAGAATCCTTCTGGATGCAAGCGTGCGAGTTGGCTCCCATCTTTAATGAGCTTGTGGATCGTGTTAGTCTGGATGGTGATTTTTTGCAGGATTCTTTGTCTAAGTAAGTCAATTTTCCGTATTAAATTCTGTTTCTGTTATTATTTATCATTCAAAGCTCTGCTTGCAACTTGAAACAATAAATTAGGGCTGCCAGTTCATCAAATCCTACTAATTTCTTTTATGCATATGACTCGCATTTTGATAACACAATGCACTCTCCAAATCAGATGTTCAAAATTTTAAATGACTTGTTAAATATTGAGTAATAAAAAACAAGCATCCAAGCTACAATTTCAGTTTTTGTAAGGAACTGTGACGTTAATGATGGTGATTTATCATGCTGTAATTTCAGGACAAGGCAGGTTGATGATTTCACATCTAGGCTCTTAGAGATTCACAGGAAAATTATGTCAATAAATAAGGAGGAGGTGATTCTCTAATCTCTACTACTGAGTCAACTGCTGAAACTGAATTTAGTGGCTACACCTTATCTTTAAGTTTATGAATCAACATCTGTACGGAAGAACTGAAAAGTTCTCAAATATTAGCAGAATATTCGCTTAGGCTTGCACCGGTCAGATTACATGCTGGATTCAGAAACAAATTCTCTTCTTCAAATAGAACTCAACACTATTTCAGCATCATTTGCCGGGCTTGGATCCTTAGTAAGTGGGCTTCACAGGTAAGGTCTAGCAATTAATACTTTGCTTCTATCTAGTAGATTTTCGTATTAATGTTCGATGTAGCTGGGTCTGTGGTGATTGTCTCTTTGATCCTGTTGAGTTTAAGCGGTAGAGTGGGTAGCAACTTTGTAGAGCTGGTAGTTCTTTTTGGTGATTGTCCTTCCTCTGGAAGTGTAAGAACTTATATGTGTAAGCTGGTAACCCCAGCATACTATCTTTTGCTTTCTATAAAGCAGGGCCAAATGCCTTTGGTCTACACAGAAGGTCTAGCAATTATTATTATTTTTTTTTGGCTGTGCATAGAGGTATTCTCTTTTTAGTGTACAACAACAAAACCATTATGTTCCAAGCAAGTTGGGGTAGACTAGAGATGAAACCCCGTGAGACAGACCACAAAGGATTTTTTTTGCAAAAATATAAAAGACGAAAAGGAATGGAAAAAGAAGACAAAAGAGAAAAAAAAGGGGAAAAACCAAGCTGAAAAGGGGGGAATAAAAAAGGAAAAAATTGGCAATCAAGGTTCTGTCATGTGAATCGCTAGCCTCCACAATTATACATTTCTCTTTTAGTATGTGGTTAAAAAAATAATCTGTTAATTTTTATAATTTTTTTTTTCCGTAGGATTTGCCAAATTATATATTCTATGGAAGTAGGCTTTTTTATATAGTTAGTGTACTTGTTTTTGTATACGACGAATGGTTGCCATGATCCCGTCAAGTGACATTCTTTGTCATGCTACTACCATGTTACAGAGACCAGTGAGCAACAATTTAGAAGTAATGAAGTTCTAGGTTGTAGATTTATAATGGATCAGTTCCATCTTTTTGTATCAGGGCAATATTTTCTATCAAATGCTTCACATTATGGAACAGTAAAAATTATTGAAGAAAATTGCATTATGAGTTTCATGTATATGAGTGTATTTGGAGTTGGAGTAGTCTCTTTCTTATGGATTGGGGGCTTTTATTGGTTTTGTTCCTCAGTGAACTGAATATGTAAACTGAGTATTCACTTATTGCTATGCAGGACCTTAATTAATCAGTATGGAGATTTATTAAGCCTGGACCCCAAGAGGGTTCCATCGAATGCAGCGAGTAGTAAATTTGCTGAAGCATTGGCTAAAGCATGGTCTGAGTTTAATGTTGACAGGTTTGGTATGCTCTAGTTGAACATGCATATTTTTACTTTGATATATTTGATTAAAGATTTTAACTGTTGTTCCTTTTTTTTTTTGTAATTTCTCAGTGCTGTAGTTATGATGATTGTTCAGCCTGAAGAAAGAAATATGTATGACCAATACTGGCTTGAGAGACATTTGAAAGAATCATATCCTTCTATTTCCTACTTTAGAGTTATCTGTAATGATCACAATGACAATTTTCTGTGTTTGGTCTACTGATTCACATACTTAATGGTTTAGCATTGTTCACTTATCTTTTCATCTGTGTAAATATTTTCCATTTTCCCCCTTGTTTCCAAGGGGGAGCCCTGGCAGAGCGTTGCAGCTGTTTTGTGACCATGAGGTCATTGGTTCAAGTCCTAGAAACAACATCTTGTAGAAATGCAGGGAAAGACTGCGCATAAAAGACCCACTCGCAAGCTGGAGCTCACTGAGCTGCCCTTTTTTCCTTTCTTGTTTCCCATATTCCCATTCCTGCACGAAAGTGATGTTACTTTGTATTTTCAACCTTCACAGTTTGCATTCTAAATTCCCAAGATAATGTATGATAGTATTTTAAGTATATGAGCTATTAATTATTTATATTTGCAATATCAGAAGTCATATAATCTTTTTTGGGCTGTTTCAAGTACCTGATAGATATTTCTTATTTATATTTTTGCAACATCAGAAGTCATGCAGCAAATTTGTCTTCCTTGACAATTGTTTACACATGGCATAACAACTATTAGGAAAACTTTGTCAAATGTGGAGGCCGAAGGCCAGGTTCTCCCAGATGGAACTCTTCTGGTGTATGTATCTATAGATGTAAATACTTAGCCTCGAGCATTAACATCGACCTTGCATTATGTTCGTTATAATTTATTTTTTTAAACAGGGATGGTAGGAAAGTTGCTGTGGTATACTACCGAGCTGGCTATACACCAAATGACTATCCTTCTGAAGCAGTATGAATACGTAACAACATTATTTTTTCCTTCCTTTCAGCAAATAGCCTTTTTTTTACGTTTCTGTCGAGAAACAAAATCTTTCAGCTACTTCTACATTTTGTTATCTATTATCTGGATGCACGCCAGTTGATCTGTATGATGACTTAAAACACAATGACAAGCTTCTTGTATATTTTAGGAATGGAATGCAAGACTTTTGATTGAACAATCATCTGCTGTGAAGTGTCCCTCTATATCTTATCATTTAGTGGGAACCAAAAAGATTCAACAGGAACTAGCAAAGCCTAATGTCCTTGAAAGGTGATTACATTTCTTTAGTACTAGAAGGTAGTGCTCACGTGATTAGTTCTGTGATGTAGATATGAAACAGTACTTACATTGTAACATGTCATTCTAGTAGGGCCTGTTTTACTCTTATTCCTGTTCTGCTTAATTGTGAACATAATGATCAGATAAGTTACCAGTCTTTGGTGTCAAGCCCACAAGCTTTTACCAAACACCATTTGCTCCATTTATAGGTTCCTTGATAGTAAAGAGGAGATTGCAAAGCTTCATAAATGCTTTGCTGGTTTATGGAGCTTGGATGATGAAGAGATTATTAAGACTGCAATCGAAAAACCTGAGTTGTTTGTATTGAAGCCGCAACGTGAAGGCGGAGGTTGGTATCCAAATTAAAAATATGCGTATTGTTTGATTACTATTTGTTGAATATGCTACTTATGCACAGGGAACAATATATATGGCCTTGATTTACGAGAAACACTTATCAGACTCCAGAAGGAAGGAGGGGATGCACTTGCAGCCTATATACTGATGCAAAGGATCTTCCCAAAGGCTTGTCTTGCTTATCTTGTTCGTGGTGGTGTTCTCCATGAGGGTCTTGCTATATCTGAGCTTGGAATATATGGAGCTTACCTGCGGTATGATTTGTTCTTAAGCATAAGGGAGTGGTCTGTATTTGATGACGTTTTTTCTGATGAAATCACTAACATTATCTAATTTTACTAGAAACAAAGATAAGGTGGTAATCAATGATCAATGTGGTTACTTGATGCGGACAAAAGTTTCTTCATCAGATGAAGGTGGCGTTGCTGCAGGGTTTGCTGTTTTGGATAGCTTATACCTGACTGAGAAGGTGCTATGCAGCGGTGTTCTATCCCATTGCTTTTCTTTATATACAGAATTTTTTCTGAAATATAAGTTTTAATTTAAGTTTTAGGCGCTGTTAAATTATATCACTCCTTTCTTTTTAGTCTGCTTGTAAAACCATGGACGACAATTTTGAAATCGACCATATCAAAACCTAATAATGAGACTTAAAAAACTGCTACGTTATCCAATCTGTGTTCTGTTACCAGTTTGTCAAATCTCTAGCTTCATCGAACTATCTTCCATATGCATACTTCTGCAATCAGTTACAAAATTTTACTGCTAGTATTTATACTTGAAATACAAAGATTTTTTTTTCTCTGGGTTGCCAGTGCACACTTAAGCTTTCCGAACTCATCTTAGATGTCGCTATTGCCTTTTCTATCTTCCAGCATAGCCGCCAATTGAGTTGTTTGTTTGGTTGCTTCGTGCAGTGAGATCAACAAGGAACCTTGCTGCAGACAACAGCCCCGACAGCCGAGGATCCCAATCCATATGTGACGCACCTCACGTCACATAGATTGATTGCTTCTCTCTCTTTTTTTTCACTTTCCATGGGGAAATAAATAATATATGCAGAAAAGCATTGAAAATAAATGATATAAATGGTGAATACTTCCCGTTCCTTCTTTAGATTTTCTTGATAATCTGAGAAATCCTGTCCAAGGCATGTGTTGTATGTTATTGATGAAAGGTTTTCCCAGTTAATCACAGAAGAGCAGTTACAAGTTTAAACGAAAAAGCATAGAGGAATAAATCTGCCCTTGTTTGGCGTATAATTATTCGTGAGACTGAAAGACAAATTTAGTCACCATGAATGATACTTGTTAATTCTCAAAGTTTATGAAGCTACTTTTTATTCTTGGCCAATGAAAATACTTCTGGCTTCTTAATTTTTAGAAGCACACTGACAATACTTATCTTCTAGCAATAAGAATTCTTATTTATAGAATAATATGATTTTAGATCTTCTAAAAGCCGACACGCAAAAGTGATGGAAAACTTAAATAAACATGCCCTAAGTCACCTCCTCTATGGACACGTTAGACCTAGATCTTAAGCACTGGAAGATCAATCCAAATCTTACACACTAATGCACCTCTCACCTGCTCCTATGCATGAAACCGAGATGGGCTGCGGCTGCCCGCCCCGCCACCGCAAAAGCCGCGAGGCTTAGGGCCTTTTGTTGGAGCTTTTGAGTTTTTAGAAAAGTTGATTGATGGTTAGTTAAAAAACTAATTGATGAAGTACTGATTGTTGGCTTTTACAACATATACTTAGCTTTTCTGCACATTAAAAGCTAAAAAAGCAGCTTTAGATAAGCTTTTTAGCTTTTAATTTATTTTCTCAGAAGTTAGCTTTTTAACGTTTCAAAAACCAGTTTTTTAGAATTTTGCGGTGATCCCGCTAACCACCGCCATTAGCTTGCGGCTATTAGCGGCGGCCGCTTGCTAGCCAGAAGCATGCTTACATATTAGCAAATGATGAAATTCTCCACCTAAAGCGTGATTATTTTGATGTACAACAAACTCTGCTCAGGATGTTTAGCTATTCTAGATGAATAACCTTAGCTATCAAACATACTTCAAAACACGCAAATCATATAGGAAGCTTTTCGACGGCATCTTGCAAATTAATAAAGTCAATAAGCAAATAGGAGTATAAATATGTCCTAATACTCATTATAAAGTTAAATGGAAGAAAACGTTGATCGAAACTGAGGCCCTTCGGATACATGCTTGTGATTTTCATCAAGAAGAAACATCTCGTCTCAAAGATTGTGGCATCAGGGAACTTACATAACCGAATAGAACGAACAAGAAATCGAAAAGAAATCCCAAAGAACCCACTCGTGAGGATTATTACCTGAGCAGCGCGCGGAAGCAGTGGAGGCCCTAGAGTAGGAGGTCCTCGGGCATGGGACATCGACGGTGACGAGCACGATGAATACGCATGCTGTTCTGGAGGTAAATTGGTGTCGAGATCGGATAGGCCCGATGTGGCGGGGTCGAGCTCGGGAGGCACCAGCGAGTTTGATCTCGAGCGCACCAACGGCCGTGAACAGGGATGATGCCCCAAGATCCTAGGATTGATTCGTTGCTGTCGCCATGGCCGCGCCGCCACTTCCGCCATGATGGAGCCTGATGTTGTGCGGGTGCTTGCGGCGCCGGCGGGTCATACCGGCTGCCCGCGTGTAGCAACTGCAATAAAGTGGGCTGAAATGTAGTCATTTGTGGGCTAGCAACGCAGGCTGGCCCAGCGGGTTGGCGGCGTGACCCGCGCCACTTTCACCCCTACCTACTCCCACTGGGTACCACCACTTGGCCAAACTCTCCATAGGTGTAACGTGGCTATGGCATACGGCCTTGTCTCTCAGGGAACTTTGCTAATTGCTATGACATAGGCCTTGTCTCTCAGTATGATTTGCCGCACCGTTTTCTACTCCCTCCATCCCATAAGGGCATGTTTGATTGCCTGCGTAAAGGCTGGTGAGGCTCAGCTGATGCAGGTAACTGGTGATTGGTTGTTTGCACAATCAGTGGAATCTGGCTCCCACCATGATTCTTCTCTCAGTCTGGCTCACGGGAAACGCAAGTGAGTTCCGTTTTAAGTGGGCCTGACTCACCAGATGCTAGATTAGTAAATAATTAACTATTAACTTGTATATATTTAATAATATTAAAATATTTTAATGTAAATTAAGCATTAATATAATAAATTAAGTATTGTATTATGTATTTAAATTAAAATAATAATTATTTAGTATTTATTTTGTAAATTGAGTCTACTGTCTATACAACCAACCAAACATCATCTCTTTATACAACCAATCAAACATCGTCTCTTCACAGGCTAGTTTTTTCATGCAACCAACCAAACAAACCATCACATATGAGATCAGCATATCTATTTGAGCCTATCTCACTAGATACGAGCCAGGCTGAGTCATACAGGCAACTAAACAGACCCTACCATCATCTTATGTTCAAGTTTTTTTAATTTATCTCTCATCCTCACTTTTTAATTATTTTTTAATACATATTTATTTCTTTCTATATATCTCTATCTCCCTTTGTCATTTTCACTATTACCAACTTTTCTACCCCTTAGGCCCCATTTGGAATAGAGTTTTTGCTTTTTTTTTTTTTGAAATTTAAGGCCCCGTTTGGAACATAGAAATTTCATTTGAATCAGTTTAATTTCACAGAAAAAAACAGAGAAATTAGAAAAATTCCTCCGTTCCAAACGGGGCTAACTGATTCCTATAAAATTTTTGTAAAATTCCTGCGTTTCATACGGATACTTCCCATGCCTACTCAAAATGACAGGTAAATCAAGACGGAGAGTATTTTTTTAATTGAATAGTAGCATGCAAGTAATGTTAAGAATTCAATTTGAATTTGCACTTAAATCCTGAGGGTTCAGATTTGAAACTCATCAAATTTCAAAGCTAAGGTTCCATTTGGAACACCGGAATTTATATTGTTTTCTGTGTTTTTCTTATAATTGAACTGATCCTTCTGAAATTGTACGGTAAGAACTAACATTGGTAAAAAAGAGCACAAACATTTTTTCTAGCAAGGTTTTAGAAACCGATGGAAGACCGATTTTACACAATGGTGAAAACCGGCTGGCTAGCCGATTTTGTTACAATATTAGTCCAATTTTCAATTGAAAACCGATCATCCAATAAAATTGAACCAGACTAATTCACTGTAGCAAACCAATTTTCACCAGTCTATAAAAGGCATAATAGAACCAGACTAATTCACTATAGCAAACCAATTTTCACCGGTCTATAAAAGGCATAATAGGCGAAGTCTTCCGTCAACTTTCATCAAAAGCTCAATTTCGTCCCTGAACTATGAAAGTGACCAATTTCATCTTTGAACTTTCAATTTTGGTTCATTTTCGTCCCTCATCCTAGCTAGACAGACACCTCATCAAGTCCAGTCAGTTTGCCACATGTGAAATGACTCTTTTGTCCTCATTATTCTTCTAAAAAGGCAGCGTGATCTGCTCTTCCCCATCGTACTTTCACTCTTGCCGCTCCTTTGACATTTTGCATCATGTTTAAAATTGCGTCTGCTGTTCTCCTTTTATATTACAGTTTATTTGGAAAAAAACTATATTATATTTTATACTCTCTCCGTTTTTTAATTGATGTCGCCGTTAACTTTTTAATTCAACTTTGACTATTCATATTAAAAAATTTGCTCGAATGTGTAAAATTTTAAATTGTGACTCAAATAACTCTAATAATAAATCAAATTATATCAAAATATATAAAATTTATCAAATTTTTTTGAATAAGATAAATGGTCAAAGTTGAATTTAAAAGTCAATAATGACATCAATTAAAGAACGAGAAAGTATGTCAAACGACAGGAATCAAAAGAGCCTATAGCTGCAAAATAAACTAGAAAAACAAGTTATGCTGTAAAATTTCAAAGGACCGACAAGAGTCAAAGAACGATGGGAAAGAGAAACAAATTGTGCTGCCTTTGAGAAGAATAATGAGGGCAAAAGAGTCATTGCACATATGACAAGCTGATTGGATTTGATGAGGTGTCCGTCTAGCTAAGATGAGGGACAGAAACGAATCAAAATTGAAAGTTCAAAAATGAAATTGGTCACCTTAATAATTTAATGAAATTCCGCCTTTATAAAACCCTGATTTCTAAAAAAACAGACCAACCAGACCACTTGTCTAGATTCTCTAGAAGCAACGCCAAAGATCCCAAAAGAGGCGAAGCAAATTCGCGGGTACTACTGCTAGAGAGTGGAAAACCGACAGCGCCGGAGAAGAAATGGAAGGTGGACCTCCCGCCGCTGCGGCCGCCCGTGGGCCCCGCTTCGCCGGCGCCCGCACCCTCCTCCTCGCCACCATCCTTGCCGCCATGGCTTCCGCCATCCTCCCAGGAGCCGAGTCGTCCTGCCCCCGAGGTACGTGATGTCTCCTCCCCTTCGCAAAACGTCCAGGCGTGAGTGCTTCACAGTTCACACCGCCGCCCATGATCACACTTTTGCTAGGCTGTAGAACCGATGTGAGCTCTAAACTGATGCATCCAAGAGAGCGCAAAAATCGCTAGCCTAGGGTAAAACTTTCAGTAATCAGTACTGTTCATGTAATTTTATTTATTACTGATAAGTATTAACTGTATCGTGGCCAGACAATTCACTGGTGAAGGACATAAGCAAGATGCACCAGAGCAATTATGGGAGGGAGGGATTCTCGCATATAACCGTTGCTGGTGCACTCGCGCACGGGATGAAGGAGGTGAGGAACAAACCGTTGTCTGCTGTATGGTTACCAGTTGATATGGACATGGACCAATCAGTTAAATATGACTTTTTATTCCTTGCCATAACAGAAATGCCGATGTGTAAATTTATTCTTTTGTTTTTGTTTACAAATTAGACTCGCCGGATTGTATAGATATACTGGCATCTTGATGCCGGGCCATTTGTTGCTTTGGCGTAACCTCAAGATCTGGACACCACTTTTTCAGTCAGTGTTCTTATGAGTTCAATGGCTTTTCAACCATCTGTACTGGTGTGTAGATATGATTTATTTGACACATCATGTTTGATCAGAAGTTTAGACACTTCCATATTCATAATTTTTTTCTTAAGCACCATGATTCGTAACTGCTTCTATATGAATTGCTTTTCATCAGGTTGAAGTGTGGATTCAGACATTTAGTCCTGGAAAAAGGACACCGATACACAGGCATTCCTGTGAGGAGGTTTTTGTTGTCCTCAAAGGGAAGGGAACACTGTTGCTGGGGTCGAGCTCTTTGAAGTATCCGGGAGAGCCTCAGGCAATTCCTATCTTTCAGAATAGCACATTTTCAGTACCTGTAAATGATCCGCACCAGGTAAAAGAGAATGTTTTCATTATCTCCATTCTCCATTTTCTATTATCTGATGTTGAATTCCTTATTTCCGTAACCCTTATGATGGCTGTTTCTGTTACAGATTTGGAATTCTGATGAGCACGAAGATTTGCAAGTCCTTGTGACCATATCTCGCCCACCTGTCAAGATGTGAGTATATTTCACTTGAACATGTTGTGTCACTTGTTTATTCAACAGCATAACTAGACTAATTTGTGCACTGTACAGTGATCACGTAGAATAACTGGTATCCGGTGTTCTGAGAATTTCCGTGCGATGTCTTGATGTTTACATTGTTGTTCAATCTTATACCTTGCAGTAAATTAGTAATTACTTTCAAAGTCCTCTAGTTATGCCTAACAACAGCTCTGTGACAATACTTGATTGATGAAATTTGTGAAATTACAATATATCATTGTTGTTAAGATATGGCCTATTCCTAGCCTAGAGCAATATTCACAACCTCATAAATCTAAGATATTTTATTCATTTAAACTGTACTACCTCCATCCCAAAATATGTGTTTGTTTGGGTTTCCTGCCATCTAGTTTTGACCAATGATTTCTACAGATTTAGTTACTTTTAAAAACCTAATATCTGTACTTTTAAATTTGTCATAAGAAATACTTTCATAATATATATTTGTATATATTAAAATGAATTTATATTTATAAAAAATATTGGTCAAAGACAAATTTGACTAAACCCATATGAACTCTTATTCTGGGACAGAGGGACTAATCAATATTTACCGAGATAAATAGCAAATAAAATAGGGCACTTGATGAGAACAAGAAATCTGTCTTGGATGGCAGGGAAATTAGACATGCTGACAACTGATTTAAAAAAAAAAAATCAAGAAATGCATGCACTGTAAAATATTAATTTTCTGAAAATGATCATTAAACAATAACACAAGATTGCTACATATCTCTGCGATTCTGTATTCAGACATTTGTATCTTAAGCCAAATCAAGTGCCCCCTTTGTCCTAAAAAAAAATTCATTTGTAGGATTCAAAATTTGTCCCATAAAACATGTCATTCTCATTTTCAAATACAACACTATCATTCTCGCTTTTCAATACAACGCTATTTCTATCTCTCTCCTTCTCCGCCCTCCTCATTTCCTACGCGTGCTCTACTTTTTCGCTCTTAATTACCATGCCCAATTCCTAAAACGACTTGTTTTCTAGGATCCATGGAGTGCCATTCATTATTTATTGGTTTATGGTACCTTAAATTATTATCCACCAACGTTGCCAAACATAGGATATTGTTATTTACACGTATATCATTATTCTTTAACGATGTCAAGATTGTCCTACCTTCTGAAGGTATCCCTTTTGATATTAGTTATACTACATTGTGACGGCAAACCCCTTCTTTTTTTTTTTTTTACTCTGCTACTGAGTAATGCCAACATAAGCAAATTTTTAATGATCTTGCTTGTCGCAGATTTACATATGATGACTGGAGTATGCCACATACGGCCGCAAAGCTGAAGTTTCCGTACTACTGGGATGAAGATTGCTTGCCAGCACCTAAAGATGAGCTTTAGATCCGCAAGTGGTTGATGCAACCTTTTCAGCTTCTTCCACGGTCCTGCTTGATTAAGATCCTGATCCACCAGTTGTTAAAAAAAAAACATTGTT
>BCLF01000038.1:974212-1037444 GCA_001602275.1 Zoysia japonica
TTGTTAGTTCTTATTTTTTAAAATTTTTTCGAAAACTTAAAGAATAACTCAGAAAGTACTTACACGAAGAGTTCAACAAAACTAATCTAACAGCATAATTTTGAAAAATTTTAAGAACTTGAAGGAACTTTCAAAAATTAATCGTTAAAAAATTCTAAAATCTGAGAATATTCCTTAATACTTCTAAAGATTTTTTGAGAATATTATTATTAAGAAAAAAGTTAATATTAATAGTTGATAAGAAATCTAAAAATTTTAAATGGTTAATAAAAACTTTTAAGTTTTTTTAATGTTCAAGGAGGATTTTTTTCCCTTTGCCGGAACACATCGTGCAGCTTGCGCTTCCTGCCGAGGCAACGGTCGTACGATGTGGAATGGACGGCAGGGATGGGCGTTCGTCGGTCTAACGAGCGTTAGACTATCCCGCTCCCATCGGCGCATGCGAGCGCGTCACTAGCGTGCGTAGACAGCGTAGTTCGTGCGCCACGGCCTCCGTTGCCAAAGGTAAAACTGAAACAATCTGATGTGGCGTGAGAAAAAGGATTAGGGATAAACAAATTTAGGAGAGGTAGTTTTGGAATTTAGAAAAGTAAAAAAATTCGAAATAAAACTGAAATTGAGTTCAAATTTTTGGAAATACTAATATAGAGAAAAGGACTCGTAAAAAGTACCATTTTGGAGAAGGGTTTCATCGAAACCATGCTTTAAAAAAAAAACTTGGCGGTCTCCTCAGCTTGCTCTCTCCCGAACAGAACAGAAGTGGGTGGCGGCCATGAATACTCCGGTATGGCCGCCTGGCCGGCGGCTGGAGGATCCAAGGGAGCTGGCCACCAAGGGGAAACCGGGAGATCTGAGGACTTGTTTGTGTGCTAGTGTGTTAACCACAAGGCAACCCCAAAGTGGGATTTCACTCAGTCTATGTCATCCCCTCTCCGACAGGGATTAAAATCCACAATTTCCAACAACGTATTTGAAAGGCTAAGGATAAAAAATCTAACCCTACAATAAAAATTCAAAAAATCAGAAAAACAAAAAATTTAAAATAACGTTGGAATCCATGAAACATTTTAAGAGACATAACAAGTGTACTAATCAATCTCGATTTATCAAATTGTACCGAGATTTGCACAAACCGGAGCAAGAACAAGACAACTAACCAAAATTTCTAGCTCTAGAGGTAATGCAGCAGAAAAACACTTCTGACCCAATCCGGCCAAATGCAGAAATCTTGCCCACCTGCATGAGGAAATGCAAACCAAATCGAAGGAAAGTAAGAATGAACACCTAGACCGCCTTGATTGTGACGTACCAGCCTAGAAAACTGCTCAGTTTCGCTCAGATGCCAATCTGTAGCTAAAGCAAAAGGTCACCAAGAACTGCTGAGTTTCGCTCAGATGCTCCGTTCTGGAGTTCTAGCCACGCCGCTCGCGCTTGCATGGATCCAGGCGTTGTGCCATGGACACCGCGGGTCGAACAGCAGGGACGAGAGAGAGGCTACAGGACGGCCCTATGTCGCCTTGGGAACCGGATCAAAATCTGCAGCATGCCACCAGTGAAGACGACCTCGGCGCGCTCGGGGCTGCTGCGCCACCACTCCGTGTTCCTCTTGCCCGTGGGCTTCGACGACGAATGGGCGGGTGAGGAAGTTGAGAGTGTCGCGTCGTAGGGGCTAACCAAGGACTGCTACGGCGGCAACTCCTGCTCCGAGACGGCGAACGAGGATGATGGGTGCCTGCTCCAGCAACTCCAGCCTGCTGCGGAGGGCGATGGATCGGGCCGACGTTGGCGGCGAGGAGGTGCGAAGCGTGCGGCAGCGGCAGCGCGGTGGAGAAGGAGAAGCAAAATCGCAAACCAGCGCGAGATACCGGGGAAAAAATATAAATGAGTCGGGAGGAGATTTTTTCTGTCCCCGTGGATCAAAAGGGTTAGGGGTGGCCTGGTGCCGGTATTTTGTGGCTCGTGGACTGCCAAAAGGTTGATCGGGCTACTAAGGGAAGAAAAAACACATGCTAAATTATTCATGTGGATTGAGCCAGATTCCCTGTGAAAATTTGAGCTCCCAAACAAGCTCTGAAAGAGGAGTATCTTATTCAAGCGACGGATTCGTCTTTGGTGCGGAATCATCTCCGAGCAGCGGCGCGATATCAACCCTAAGAAGCAGCGGCATGACGTCGACCCCGGCTCGCCCGCCACAACAGGTACCCTCTGCTGCCCAAAGCACCAGCCTGCAGGTCCATTCCTTCTCCGCCGCATTCGTTTCGGTCTTCCCTGGCATCCTCCCTCCCTCCCCCGTCGCCGCGGGGCTCTGCATTACTCCCTCTCATTTTAAATTATTGACACAGTTGATTTTTAACATCAATTATGATTATTCATTTTATTTAAAAAATTGTTTCAATGTGTAAAATTATTAATCGTGATTTAAATATCACTAATGATAAATCAAATAACAATAAATTTTACATATTTGAACAAATTTTTTTAATAAAACAAATGATCAAAATTGATGTTAGAAGTCAACAATGTCAGTATGTTAAAACCGAAGAAAGTAGTTATTAAATTTGATGATATTCACTTTTGCTCTTGTGGCTTCTGGTTACCTATATATGATGACCTTCCTATGTTTTGCAATATGATTTATTTGGGCAGCAGCGACGTAAGACTGCACTATCCCTGACGTCACAAGAATCTCTTCTACTTATCTCTACTCCTATATGGTGGCTTTTGGATAGCAGCTAGGTTTGGGTTAGGGAAATATATTGGGATATACTAGCTTGGGTTGGGGTTAGGGATAAGTAGTTTTATTTTCAAAATCATGTTTGGCTATTTGATTGGAAATGTGAAAAAGAATGTGGGACCCATATAATAGCAAGAGACTCAAATCTATTTCTCACCATAACCCACCTTCATCTTTGGGTTATCATTTCCAAAGAGTGAGAGTTACATATCCCTTTCCCTATCCACTTATTTCTCAATTCAAATTAGACAAACAATGGAAATGATATCCAACTCCACTAATTTCTCTAACCCACCTTTCATTTCCATGAAAACAAACACCACCTAAAGGTTCGATTTGGTGAGCGGCCTTTTTGCCATCTGGCAATAATAACCATTCGATTCTCATCCAACGATTGAGAATGGATCTGCGCCCTCTCACACTTTCTCAGCGCCGACAGATGGCCCAGCACCTCTTCGTTCACTGCGAGCCGCTTTTCACCGGCCACCGCCACTGGTCCTTGCCCCTCATGCCACACTGCACCGTCTCCTCGCGTGAGGCTTCTCTGACACCTAAGTTTCGATCCAGATCTCCGGCGAGCGTGGCTGTGATGGCGGGTCTGATTCAGTTTCTGGGGTGCTTTCCCCGTCGCTAATCTTGGTCTTGTTTGCATTTGCTTCAAGCCGCTACCCAATTCATCCTAATCCCTCTCATGGAGCGGCGTCGTGATTTCCCGGGAGGAAGACTTGCCGGATGCTGACTGGTGCCTCGACGCGCTGTGGCAGCTGCGCACCATCCGCGTCAACACCGAGGTTCTTGTGAAAAATATACCATTGAACTTATGGAAAGAGGACTGGTGCTATTATAATTTTGACAAAGTTAAAAACATGCCATTTTGTAATTCTTTAACTGTTTCAGACTCACTTGTAAGCGACTGTATTTCCGTATATATCAAAATTCCTTTCTTCTTTCTTTTCCCCCACCCAACCACCTGACTCTCTTTCCCTGCCGCCGCCTTCGGTGACAGGCGACGGAAATGCCGATCCCGATGGTCGCGTCGGCCTCCGTTCTCTCGTTCCTCACAGCCGCCGCGCTCCCGGAGGCCTTCACCGTCGTCGCCGGCACCGCTGGCTGCTTCACTCACACGGACAGCGGCGGCTCGGGCAGGATGGCGACCAGCTCGCGGGGGAGTGACTGGAGCTCGACGCGGCGGGGGTATCACTCACGCGACCATATGCGGTAGTCAGCAGCGACCGCGTGATCTACGGCGTGGACCGGCTCCTAGTCCCGCGATCCATGCAAGATGAGTGCAACCGGCGGAACAGCCTCGCTTCGACCGCAGCTGTGATGCCGACCAACATGCCAGAGGTGGACCTGACCTCTCTCGTGACCGAGAGGGGCTGGCTCGTCTCCAAGGTGTACGTGCAGACCGTCCTCGCGCTCAGCGACGAGGCCAGTCACCACCGACCAGCTCAGCGAGACCGGTCCCTGGAGAACATCCTCTACTACCACATGGTGCCTGAGTACCAGACCAAGGAGTCCATGTACAACACCGTGCGCAGGTTCGGGAAGGTTCGAAATGACACATTCAGGCTCCCACACAAGGTCACCGCGCACGAGGCTGATGGCTTCATCAAGTTCGGCCACGGCGAGGGGAGTGCTTACCTCTTCGACCCGGACATCTACACCGACAGCAGGATCTTCGTGCGAGGGCAAGGTGGGCGATGTTAGTCCGCGGCCACGGCAAGGATCGTCGGCGACGAGAACCGAAGTTCTACGGTGTAGCAAACTCACGCGAATCACTTGGAAAAACACACGAGAATTTTGTGCTGCCCGACTTGCAGCATTTTCTGGACTCTTTTCACCTCTTATAAGCAAACATGGATACAGGGATCGTGAGCACGTCCACGACGTAGCCCACGTCCGAGGACTGCGGATCATGGCTGAGCGAGTCTTGCCATGACCCCCCTACGCGCACGTCGTCCGCTAACCCGACGCGTGCACATGCATCTACAGAACGAGTAAACAAACATGCAAATGCACTAACAACCTCCGGCAATCTAGCATGGATTAATCAACTAACAAACTCCCCCTAAGCCTTGCGAGATTGCTGGACATCGATGAGACCGATGAGGGCGCGGAGCTTCAAGAACTGATCGCGTCCAAGGGCCTTCGTCAGAATGTCCGCCGGCTGCTCATGAGTACCGACGAACTCGAGCTTCACTTCGCCTTCCTCAACACGCTCCCTGATATAATGAAATCTGATATCTATGTGCTTACTTCGGTCGTGGAAGACTGGATTCTTGCTCAGCTCAATTGCAGATTGATTGTCGATCTTCAACTGGAAAGCGCGAACCTGCTCTCCCTGGAGCTCGGCCAGAAGACGCGCCAACCAAACTCCCTGGCAAGTAGCAGTAGCAGCGGCAATGTACTCCGCTTCACATGATGAAAGAGCCACTACCCTTTGCTTTTGTGATTGCCAGGTGATCACATTGTCTCCGAGGAAGAAGAATGCACCTGTGGTACTTTTCCGTGTGTCCACGTCGCCTGCGTGATCACTATCACTGAAACCACAGAGTTCAGCCGCTCCTCCCTTCCTCCTCTTGTACAGACAGCCAAGATGACGAGTCCCGGCGATGTACCGCAAGACCCTCTTGACTGCCGCCAAGTGCTCAGTAGTTGGCCTTTCCATGAACCTGCTCAAGTAGCCAACAGAATATGCCAAGTCCGGCCTAGAATTCACTAGATACCGCAAAGAACCCACTATACTCCTGTACTTGGTTGGATCAACGGCAGGAGCAGTGCTTGACTTACTAAGTTTGAGCCGAGTCTCCATTGGAGTTGCACACGGGTTGCAGCTTCCCATCCCAGCATCTTCAAGTATCTTTGCAGCATAGGCACTTTGGCATACTGTAATGCCTGCAGTTGACTGTGTCACCTCAAGACCAAGATAATAGTTCAGAAGTCCAAGATCACTCATCTGGAACGTGTTCATCATTTGCTCCTTGAAGTGCTGGATGTCGTCGGAGCTGCTGCCTGTGATGACAAGGTCGTCCACATAGACCCCGACGATGAGGCGATGTGCGCCTGCGCCACGAAGATAGATGGCATGCTCTGAGCGGCTTCTCCGAAAACCAAGTGATGCCAACGAGGTGTCCAACTTGGAGTACCACGCCCTTGGCGCTTGTCGCAGCCCGTATAGAGCTTTGACGAGGCGTAGAGCTTTGTGTTCATGCCCGACGCGGATGAAGCCGGGGGGCTGCTGGACGTGAACCTCCTCCAATAGATTGCCGTTCAGAAAAGCAGACTTAACGTCCATATGGTGGACGGCCCAGCCTTTGCTTGCGGCGAGTGCCAGCAAGAGCCGCACGGACTCCAACCTGGCTACCGGCGCAAAAACCTCATCAAAGTCGAAACCTTGCTGTTGCGCGTATCCTTTGGCGACCAGTCGCGCTTTGTACTTGGTGATGTTGCCTGCCGCGTCTGTCTTCGTCTTGTACACCCACTTGAGGCCGATCGGTCTTCCGTCCGGCGGTGGGTCGACCAGCTCCCATGTGCCATTTGCTTCAATGGCCGTCATCTCGTCGAGCATGGCTTGGCGCCAGCAATCATGTCGCTGCGCTTCATCGAACGTAGATGGTTCCACCTCTCGCGCCAGCATCAGGTTCTCCTCCGCCAGAGCGCGCTCGACGCGCCCGGGTGCCGTGACCGGCCCCAAGATGGAGTCGATGGTGCGGTAGTGAAGTGGCGCGTCGTCGTGATCGGCGTCGCGGCGAGAACTATCATCTCCCCCTGCTGGAGGCGAGACAAAACGTGATGGCGCAATGGAGCTTGATGTAGAGTCACCTTGCCACGATGTAGCAGGAGATGGCGGTGCAGCCGGAGATGGCGGTGTAGCCGGCGATGTCGGTGTAGCGGGTGATGGTGATGTAGCCGGCGATGACACAGGTGTACCAGTAGTCGTCACGACGACCTCAGCCAGATCGTCGCTGGGACTTTGCTCGATGACGAAGTCATCGTATGCAGCGGTGTGCTCCCCCGTCCATGCCCACTGAGCCGCTTCGTCGAACACCACGTCGCGGCTTATGTGGACACGGCGTGTGACCGGATCGTAGACCCGGTAGGCCTTGGATCCAGGCTCGTATCCGACGAAGATCATCCGCTTGCTGCGGTCGTCCAGCTTCTTCAGGTTCGGCGCGGTATTCTTGACGTGAGTGATGCACCCGAATGTGCGCAAGTGATCAACCGCCGGAGTGTTCCCCGTCCACAGCTCGTATGGGGTTTTTCCGTCAAGACTCTTCGAGGACGTGCGATTCTGGATGTAGACTGCCGCAGAGACAGCCTCCCCCCAGAACATGCCGGGCAGCTGTTTGGCCTTCAGCATAGAGCGCGCCATGCCCACCACGGACTGATTTCGGCGCTCGACGACGCCATTCTGTTGAGGCGTATATGGCGCCGTCAATTCACGTCGAACACCCAGCTCGGCGCAGTAATCTGCAAAGTCTGTAGACGTGAACTCTCCTCCTCTGTCAGTGCGAAGTGCACACAGTTTTCTCCCGGTCTTGCGTTCAGCAGCAGCTTGTACACGTTTGATAGCTTCTGGTGCAGCATCCTTCGACGGCAATAGGCAGAGCCACATGTAATGGGAGTAATCATCAACTAGGAGGAGAAAATACCGGTTCCCACTTGGGGTGGGTGGCGAGATCGGTCCACATAAGTCGCCGTGCCATAGCTGCAGAACTTCCGTTGATCGCTGCTTCGACTGTTGCGGGAATGGGGCGCGACGATGTTTGCCGGTGAGGCAAGCCTCGCACACTTGTTCAACTTGAGTCAGCAGAGGAAGTCCGCGTACGAGTCCCTCGCGACCCATTTTCCGGAGCGCCGTGAAGTTCATGTGGCCGAACCGTGCATGCCAGCGCCATGCATCCTCCTCTGATCGCGCCGTCAAGCAGACCGGGCTCGCAATGGTGACGTCGAGCTTGTACAACCGCCCGGGGGTTCGGTGGAGTTTGGCCAGCAGACGTCGTTCCTCGTCCCGGATCCGCATCACTCCGTCCTCAACAAGCACCTGAAAACCGCTCTCGTCGAGCTGCCCAACGGAAATAATATTGGCAGTGAGACACAGCAGGAAGTAGACGTTCTGGAGCGTTCGGTGTTCGCCATTTTTGCAGGAGAACAGCACCGTGCCGATTCCTTCTATCTTGGCGAGAGATCCGTCCCCAAAGCGGACAGACCCGGTGACTGCAGTGTCGAAGCTGGCGAATGCGGCGCGGGAGCCAGACATGTGGTTGGATGCACCAGAGTCCACAATCCAGTGCGATGGATCACGATCGGCTTCATTGTCAAGAGCTGCGAACACTTGGTCCTCGACCAAGTGAACGACCGTGCCGTTGCAGCTCAAGGCATGGTGGTGTGATGGGGGTGCTCCGACGGCCAACAGTAGTGTTGGTTCGTCGTCTTGGGCAACATGTGCCTGTTCCTCCCTTTTCTTTGTCCTGCAATCCTTCGCCCAATGTCCTTTCTTGCCGCAGTGGTTGCAGATGTCGTCCGGGGCCGCACGGTTGGTGTTGGAGCCGCTGCGGGACTCTCTTCCGCCAGTCCCACGTCCACGGCCTCTGCCGCGGCGTTTGCCGCGGCCGCCAGAGCCGGAGCCACCTCGGCCTAGCTCCTGACCCTTCTGCTTGTAGCGTTCCACCCACTGCTCCTCAGTGAGCAGCAGCTTGCCACCAGCGTTCTGTTGTGCCGGTGGCGCATCGTCGTCGGCTGCCTTCAGTCTCCCCGTGACCTCCTCGATGGACAGCTGAGATATGTCAAGAAGAGTTTCGATGGAGATGACTAACTGCTTGTACCTCGGTCGAACGACGCGCAGGTACTTCGCCACGACCTTCTCATCCGGTTCAGGGTCACCGAGCGTGGCCAGCCGCTGGACGATGCCTGTTAGACGAAGCGCGAAGTCTTCGATCGCCTCGCCGTCGCGGAGCGCGATCGCTTCGTACTCGGTGCGGAGGTTCTGCGCCGTCGCCTTGCGCACGCGCTCGTCACCAATCCGCATTGTCCTGATAGCTTCCCAGGCCTCCTTGGCGGACGCCTTAGTTGCAAGCGCCGGCACCATCTCCGTCGGTACGGCGCTGCAGATCGCATCGAGCGCACTCCGGTCCTCGTCATGATCAGCGTCGTCGAACTCGACGGCGTCCCAGAGATGACGGGCCTCCATCTTGAGCTTCATGCGGAGCGACCACTCGTTGTAGTTGGTCTTCGTCAGTTGCGGCCAGTTGCCGGAGCCGCCGCCCTCCCGAATGATGCGCTCGATCACCACCTCCCGCGGACGATGTACCTCCCGGGTGCGCGAACGGCGTGCGTTGCGCGTGCGTGGTCGACGCGGTGGAGAACGGCTCAGAGAAAAACCGCGCGGCGGCGTCTTGTTGCCGGAGCCGTTGCCGCCGTCGTTCTTCTTGGAGCCGTCGACTTTGACTACTGGTGAACGTCCGCGGACCTTCGACGGAGACGCCATGGCTGCGACGCGAGGTCCCTCGAACCTAGGCTCTGATGCCACGTGTTAGTCTGCGGCCACGGCAAGGATCGTCGGCGACGAGAACCGAAGTTCTACGGTGTAGCAAACTCACGCGAATCACTTGGAAAAACACACGAGAATTTTGTGCTGCCCGACTTGCAGCATTTTCTGGACTCTTTTCACCTCTTATAAGCAAACATGGATACAGGGATCGTGAGCACGTCCACGACGTAGCCCACGTCCGAGGACTGCGGATCATGGCTGAGCGAGTCTTGCCATGACCCCCCTTGCCATGACCCCCCTACGCGCACGTCGTCCGCTAACCCGACGCGTGCGCATGCATCTACAGAACGAGTAAACAAACATGCAAATGCACTAACAACCTCCGGCAATCTAGCATGGATTAATCAACTAACAGGCGAGGAGCGAGGCGACGAAGTGGAGCGAGGTGGTCTGCGTGTGCGCACGACAACAGGCGGACGCGATGGCGGTGTCGAGCGCGGTGACGATGGCGGGCTCGTTGAAGAAGACAGGGCTATAGATGGACATATGAAAATACAATCACCTGCAAGTGAGCCTGTAACGGTTAAAGACGTACAAAATGACATGTTTCCAACTTTATCAAAATTATTATGGCACCAGTCCTATTTCCGAGAGTTCAATGGTATATTTTCAAACCATCAAATTTATAATGGCATGGTATCAATTAAACTTTTTTTTTTAACTTTTTAGGTGTCCATATCCATTCATTGCCTCTCATCATTCCTGTGGACGTGTGCATCAGCGGCAATCTTGCTTTTGGACGACATAAGCCTATGATGCAACGAATTTTGATTTCCAGTAGGCTTTTTGTCCGCTTGGCTAATTGAATTTACAGGGTGTTCAGAAATATTTTTCTCATGAATCTTTGTTGAAACTAGATCTTACGAGTTCCCTTTGCTATTACTTGTGGATAGATATATGACATTTACCCTTTTCCCGGCTAGAATTTATTTATTTGTTAGTAGAGGGTTTCTTGGGTACGCATGTTTGAGGGTTGGTTCAGATGCTGGGATTGTTCGAGTAGATGCTATTTTTACCTGATAGATATGCAATGCGTTTATTGAATCTAGCAAGACCAGTGTTTTAGAAACTGGACTTGGACCGGTTTTGCACATTAGCAAAAACCGTCCTGCTATCCGGTTTTGCTACAGTGCTATGTTCGATTTTCGACCGAAAACCAGCCATCTGCCTAAATCGGATCAGACCGGTTTCATCAGTTGTCGTGAAAAACGTCCGAAACCCTGAGCAAGACACGATGGGTTGAAATGAAGAACTGAATGAACTGAAGAAGAATAAGCGGGAATGTTTGAATAGAATCGAAGGCTTACCATGAAAATACCATTCAGAAATCATAACCAACTTGTATGAGTTTTGAAATTTCGTTTCTGTTTTCTGCCCTCTGTTGTAATCCTCTATTAGAGGTCAGTTCTGATAAAGACAATCTGGAGGGGAAGTGTTGCTGTAGCTTCTGATCCCAAAATGAGTTTTATCCTATGTTCTATCAAATTTATGACAGATTCTTGTTGTGTTCATGCTCTGTGTTAAATATTAACTTTCCACTACTATATGTGATATCTCTACTTCAGCAAAACCTGAGTTGGAGATTTTGATGTGCCTGCCACCTGCCCATCTTAATAATTTGATATTCATCTAACGGCAACAACCAGAGCGGGGCGTTGCCAGGGCGATTCAATTTCTCTAAGGGCCCGATTGGCTCTCTAGAATTGAATTAATTTCTATGAATTAAATTCTAGAGAATTGAATCAATTAGAAATAGATTCAATTCCATTTTTTCTTTTTGGCTGTCCTCGGAATTAAACTATTGGAATCAAAATAAAAAATTTGTTTAGGTCGGAATCAGGAATAAAACATGAATCCGTCAGAATCAAGGAACACAACAGTTGAACATTCAAGCATCCAACGATGAAACAAATCGGTTCTACATCCACTGCATCCAAATAATAGCAGAACGCTGGAACCAGCTCGTGAGAAAGAGACGATCCAGAAAACCAACAAGCAGCAGCTAGGGGTCTGATTAGAGCTGGCCTGCAGCCATTACCGTGGAGCCGTTTGAGAATCTTCCTTACCTTCCTTGCGCATCCCTTGCACTGGACGTATACCCGCATTTCCACCTCCAGCGATGGTAGAGCTCGACTTCCTATTCCTCCGTGGGCGCGAGCGGAAGCAGACGGGGAAGAGAGCAGGGAAAGGGGAATAAATGGGAGAGAGGCTGCTGCCTTTGTTTGCCTGAGCCGGCGACCATGGGCACGAGCTGCAGAGCTCGACGGAGGAAGAGAAGGAGGTTTCCTTCTCGCCGGCTTCGTCTGAGTCGCTGCCGCCGGCCTCCCTCCGTGACTTCCTCGGCAGCTGCGGCGTAGCCGCAGATGAAGCGGGAGGCAGAGCGAGGAGGCACGTGAGACAGTGCGGCGAGCAGGAGCGGATGCGTGTGGTGCGACGGGGAGAGGCAGCACGGTGGCGAGCGGGGACGGCGGAGTGGGGATTGGGAGATTTCCAAGTGATTCCGTCGCTTTGGGTCGGAATTTGATGCAGCCCACCGAATCACCGAGTGGAAATGGACCGAATCGACGATTCAATTCCTTCTGCCAAACAGGTCAAGGTCTGGAATCCATTTCAGTTCAGCCCAATTTCATACATCCAAACAGACCCTAACAGTAAATTCAAAAACAGCACGCACAGACCATATGGCCTGGGAATCAATCTCAATACCCATCGTAAATCACGCACGGGTCTTGCTCTCTAGCTGCCACACAAGAAATCACGCATTGGAGCTGATCTCTTGCTTGTATTTGTTTGCTACCTCCAGGCTACAAACAGTGAACAAAGTAAAAAACTTTTTTGTCAGTTGCAATCAGGTGATTGCATTATCTTGTCGGGTGTATTGTGCACTATTGTATGCATGACTAATTTGGCATGGTATGGATTCTGGATAATTGATTGGTTATTTTTGGGTGTGATTACTGCGGTTTTTGATTGGATACCGCTATGTTACATCAGTTCTCTATATGTGAACCGTTGGAATTTTTTTTGGTTCATACATGAGGTTTTACTATTACAACATATGCAACATATGCATTTTTAATAGGCGCAGGCAGATTAGCATGTTCATTCTGCAGTTGTCTACACTTGATAGAAACTGCATCCTTCAACAAGCATCAGCCATGCTCTTAATGTCTTGTTATTGTCAGTTGGCATCAACATATGTTCATAAGAGCCAATGAAGACACTACTGTTTTCAATGCACTGTCATTCAGTGTCCATAAAATTAGACTACTTTGAAGCTTGACAATTGAGCAGAAAAACTCAGTTCTGTTCTTTTTCAACCTTGTTTAGTTATCTGTGCTGAAAGTTAATGACTGACAGATTTAACAACACATACTAATCTTTATATACTAAATCTCATGAGTTCTCTCAATCTATTTTACGCCACGTCAACTGTTAAAACTCAACCGTCAGATTAAAAAAAACTCATCGTCCGCACCGTCAGATGTGTCGGCTCTCTTTTCTCACGCACCATCCTCCTGCCCCGCAGCCGCCAGCCCCCACCTCCCGCTCTGGCCCCTCCTCGGCCGTCGTCGCCACGGCGCTGACCCATCTCGCTCGGCCTCCACTACCGCGCTGGCCCACCCCGCTGCCGCCGGCCCCGCCGAACCTCGACCGCCGCGCGGCCCCGTCCCATCTCAGCCACTGCTGCCCCGACGCCCCCAACCCCCTCCTCCCCGCCATGGCCGGCACTGCCATGCGGGCCTAGGTTGCCGGGCTCCTTCTCCTCCTCATCCTCTTGGTGCTCGTGCCCACCCCGTTGCGCGCCACGAAACCGGCCAGGTCATCTACCGACGTGTTCCAGCCGTCCAGGTCCACGGTGATCCTTAATTGGAATATTCGATGTCTGCAGAGTTTTATTAATTAAAAATTGGTTTCTGCAGCATTCTTGCAGGTGGACAGTTAGATGGACTACTTTGGTCCATTCTCTATGATAAAAGTGTCGTTCATGCATATAATTGGAAAGCATACAAGTGATTGCCCTGTTTCAGGTATGGCAAATACTACCAAACTCCACATGTCTTGCTTATTGGATATGATGAGGTGAATTTCTGTGCATGTGGTGTTTGTTGGATACAGCTATTGCAGTCTTTTCGAGCTTGATTTTTTTTTTCAATTTGTTTGCACCTGTAGTTAAGAATGCCCACTGAAGCCCAAGCGTGTTTGTGTGAAGACATCAGCCAAGACCATGCACGGAAAACAGTAAATCGTTGCTTTATCCTTCTATTATTGCTTTATCTTTCATCCATTATAATTATCTTCACAATCTGACATGTCAAATGGAACTCATAGAGAAGCGTAAACAGTATGAGTTAGTCATCATACTTTACGTTTGTAAAAGTAGTTCTGCTGTTTTGTGTTGTGACTTGCAATATATCGGGGGAAAAAAAAAAGAGCAGTTCGATTTCATAGGATACAGAGCTATACCCTTTTTTGCAGTAAATAGAGCTAACAAAATTTCTGCTGCTGGCCAGAAGAGATGGCGTGGCAAAAAGCTTCCTTGGGGAGAGAGGGGATGAGAAATGGAAGCGTGAATGGTGGAGTCTACTGCTGCAGAATCTCTGAAAAATTACAGTGTCTGGCTTCGCACTTCACATGGCCTTGCAAGAGGTTTAATTTCTGGAACTTTACAAGTCTACTTGATTACAGTAACGTCTTTGTCTTAGAGCTATTTAAAGAACACATTCAGATTGAATCTGCAGGCTGCAGCAGCTGTAAGAATGATTGGACTTCAGGTACTTTTACTATCAATTTTCATAGCGTAGAAAACACAACATCTGTCATAGTTTGCAATTTCTAATATTAAGTTATTACATCTTACCTTTTAGAAATCTGGGCACTTAAGAATGGCAGACTGCACAACAAACATATTGCTAATGTAAACTGGTATTTCACTAATATAAATGTGATATCACCATTGTATAAGGTCTACATCTCTTTCACATTCCGAATTATGCTATGCGATATTTTGCTTTGATTTTTTTTTTATCTCGGATTTACCTTGTTTGTCTCACCGTTGTTTGTAGCACACCTGACTACATTACGCCTCAGATCGTACAGTCAGCCAACGATTATGAGGCGAAGAAGGTCGCGAAAGTTATATTTATTTTTTCGGTGTGCATGGTTATCACGTGTCCATTTATCAGTGTGCTATGTCAATTCTAATGTGGTCGGTGATTGGCCTGATTCTTACAGGTTGTCTTAGATAAATTTGAGAAAGCGTATGCTCCAGAAGGCAGATCTGACAACCCATGCGAAGGTGGTTTCAGCAATCCATTCCAGGATAATTTCAGCAGCAGTGGCGGTGTATATTTCATATGAAAATGAAATTTTCGTCAATAATGAAAGGGGAGAATATTAGAAAAATCATATTTTACTGAAACATTAATGGACCAACAAACAAACATGCAGTATTAGATGGAAAGTTTAAATTTTATTGAAACTTTGATTTTTCCATTTGATTTAGACTCCAATTTAAATTTGACCTAAACATATGAACCAAGATGATTATTTGTAAGAAATTTGCTCTATGTGTTTTTTTTTCCTGAGTTAACATTGCAGATCGAGATTGATCCCAGAATATAAGAAAATTTGCAGAATATAAAAGTCTAAGGATGTAAAAATGCCAAAAAAAGGGGATGCACTGATTAGTTCCAATAAATGTCGGTGCTATTATACATGTTGACCAAATTTAAAATAAAAGTGAAGTCCTAAGTGGCATGTGAATAAATTTTTTAATTACTTTGACAAGAGAAAAATGATGTGTTTGATATAGTAAAAAAATTAGTCTAATATTACAAATACCTTGGTTGGCCTATCAGAAATTAAAAGATCACTGTACCATAAACATGAGGTTATTTCTTTTGCGGTGACATTAGATCGTAAGCAAATTAAAAAAATTATATGGAGCACTTTACACAGAATGTCACACCCACGAGCTCCTTGTTTATACTGTTCTTGAAGTTCAATTGTTACAATAGCTCTGATTTACTGTAGGTTTGCAACTGAGAATTCCCTTGCGGCACGGCACTGGCGCGCCATTTTTTCTAGTCTAGTATACTATAATCCCATTTGGCACTTCGCCATTGGCAACATGATAAATAACATGCAAGCTTAACATCATCCAATTGTTTCTATCTTCTTATTTCAAGAAGAAACTTTGTATGATTTATCTATTTTTTACCATGTAATATGTCTAGATAGTCCCAATGTCTATACTAATGCTACGATCTAAAAAAATAACTTAAGAAATTATATATTAATATTAAAATAAATTTATTTTGCTTTCTAACAATTTCTTTGAATCTCATATATTTTTTTCGAATAGTTGTGTTTATTAACTGATAATGTTTGGTGTGGTTTCAACATCTAAAAGATCTAGAATAGCTTGTCCTTTAGATTTTGTAAAAGGTGTCTACGAAGAGATTTCATCTGTCAGATTTGTAAAAGGTTTAACTCTGGGTGTATTTTTTGTATGTATGTAGTCTAACTTATTTTTGTTAGTGACATTTTGTAGTGTGTACGTAGAAAAGAAAAATTGTACATTTTAAAGAGTAGAGATGAAATAGTATATCTTTACAGTGTAATTATTTATTTACCCATTATGTTGATTTAGGTGTTTTTTTTTATATATTTCATTTGTGTTATTCTTCTCGAAATTGATTTATGACATCTGTTTGGTTTTATTTCTTTTACAGAACCTACAAGTGCGGGGATATGGGACCAGAGGAACGGGAGAGATTGGCTTGGGGAGAGTTTCGCCTGTGCGAACGTATTGGTCCGAAGTGGCCTGGTTTTCGCTGCAAAGACGATGATGGTGGGCTCTGCCTTTCGCGAGCTGGTTTACTACGGGTGTTGGGATTTTGACCTTCACAGAGCTGGTTTACTACGGGTGTTGGGATTTTGACCTTCACAGTAAAGCTAGAAAAGTCAGGCGCGATCCACATGTTTTTCCTATTATGTGAATATTCTTCTTTT
The DNA here is from genome assembly GCA_001602275.1 of Zoysia japonica. NCBI lineage: Eukaryota > Viridiplantae > Streptophyta > Magnoliopsida > Poales > Poaceae > Zoysia > Zoysia japonica. The sequence continues at coordinate 990,517 of BCLF01000038.1, forward strand.
GAATCCAAAAATTGCTTACCCACCTTCAACACCTTGCCGAAGAGTGTGGCAACCTCTCTTGAGTTTGGAGCATTTGGCTAACCGGAGTGTCCAGCATAGTGTTAGACTATCCGGTAAGTGCTCTCGAGTTTGAGTATTTAGCTCACTCGAGTGTCCGGTGCTACGCCGGACTATCTGGCGTTGAAGTGTCTAGTGTTATGCCAGACTGTCTGGCAGACCCTTTTGGTTTTGAGCTTCCAGCTTACTGAAGAGTCGGGTGCCACACCGGACTGTCCGGTAAGCCATTTTAGATTTGAGTAGAAAGACTACCGGAGTGTCTGACGTCACGCTGGAAGGTCCGGCAACACCTCTCGGGTTACTGAAATTACACGACGGAACCTTCGACATCTTACCAGAGACTCCGGTCACTGGAGTGTCTGACACTTTATGAGAGACTCTAGTAATATTGATTTAAGAAAGTTTTCAGCAGATCGATTTTAATTTGTTTTCTAACTTGAGTGATCTGTTGCCCTGCGAGATAAAATCATCCCATCTTTATAAAATAGAGGCCTATGGCTGGTTGAGGGGTATCTCAATCGAAACTATTATTTTCTTTTACATTTTCATTCTTCTCCAAACTGTAATCCCTAAAACGATTCTCCTTCGGGGTCCCTCCCAATGCGAAATTGTTTAGGTGCTGCCCAAACCTGACGTTGAAGAAGCGCCGACGTTCTCGCACATAGACGTGTGAGCAGTGCATTGGCTCAAACCCAATTTCGGCTCAACACACTTTTTTGGGACTCCGCTGGGGACAATTGATTTCGGTTGCACAAACCGAATCGTCGGTCTCCACCATGAACTTTGAGATCTCCACGACAAACATCATCATACCGACTTTGAAGGAGTTGCTCGAGGAGGCACGCAACGTATTTTTAGAATGTCGAAGGGCCTCTGAGAAGATGCGCAAGGCGCGGGAAGAGCAGGAGCTGAAAGAGTACTTGGTGTGCTTTAAGAAGTACCGTCAAGGCGCGATCTACCAAGTGAAGAAACCCGTTCTTCCGACCGTCGTTGACGACGCAGCCATGAATGCTGCCAATATGAAGACATCTTCGCACCTTGCCATTACTTTTAATGACCTTCCATATTACTTTGCCGATCTAAAAAAGGTATTGACTGCAATACATGATACAAAAAAACTGGTCTAAGTCTAAATATGTTAGTATTGCATCGTCTTCTCATGTTGCACATGTAGGTCCTACTACAAGCAATTGGTGTCGACTACATCTAGTGTAGAACAACCCCGTATAGCATGCCGTTGAACTCATTTAGTGGACAAACTAGTTTTTCATCTCATGAGCAAACTAATATTTTAGTAGTGTCCCCCGCTAGCATAATATCAATCACTAGCATCTCCAATCCGGCCACGAGCCGATTGAATGAATTAGCTAATTTTATTCCTCTTTACCGTACCGTCACATATAGCACATCACCTATCTCACTAAGCGGTTCAAGTATCTCTCATAGCCCCATCTCTAACGAATTATTTAGTGCCATAAAAACGAGCACACATCTTTCACCATCGGCCACATCCATTGGCCACCCATTGCTAATATAAAAGAGTGCATAGCACGCACTAAGGAGAACTTAAACAAACAATTTTGTGAGACGGTAGAAGCATACCTCAAGGGAAGAGACCGAATTCAATAACGAAGATAGCAAAACCACTTGTGAACATGTTAGTCAGTATATAGCACAACTAGGAGAGGCCGGTTTTAGTGAGGCTTTGAAAGCATGGTTGATTTCTTTATCACTAACCGAAACCGTTTTCTCTTGATTTTCATCATTGTCCTCAGGCTCCACATGCACATGGAAGTCTTTAGAGCGCAAGTTTCATGATCACTTTTATTCTGAGGACAACGAATTAAAGTTGTCACATTTGACATCGGTTCGACAGGAAAGAACCTGTCGTCGATTATCTTTGGCGGTTTAGAGATGTTAGGAACCGATGCTTTAATTTAACAATTTTTAAAAAAGTTCTAGCCGACCTAGCTTTTTTAGAGGTTTGCGGTCGCATCTTAGAGAGAAGTTAGAGGGATACGATTTTATTATACTCACTCACCTTCAACAAAAGACTTGGGCTCAAAAAAGCCGAAGTAAAAAAAATAAAATATGATTACAAGATCCACCACAGCGTGCACGTCGTGGAATATGATTTGGATAGCTGTGATGAGGATTACAATGACATTTTGGCTGCCAAGTTCGTTTGGCCATCTAAAGCCAAATCGTGTGCTTGTGATTCGCTTAAACCGGTTCATAAGAATAAAAAGACGATATGAAATACATCTTTGATGTAGCTAAATGCGATAAAATATTTGATGAGTTACACTGAGGTGGATACATTAAGATGCATATACTTTACCTCCGACGGATGAGATTAAACATAGAGCATATTATAAATGGCAAAACTCTTATTCTTACACTACTAACGATTGCAATGTTTTTTGTCGACAGGTCCAATCAGCCCTTAATGAGGGACGATTGAGTCTTAAAGAGATGCAGATCGACAAACACTCTTTCTCCGTCAACACTTTAGAGCTCAAGCTGATACAACTAAAGGGAAGAACGCGATCATCGGAGAGGAGATGCCTATTTCTCCGAGTGAGAACGGGGCCTCTAGGAAGGTGGTGCTCGAGAAGTCCTCCGATGGTCAAGAGTCTCTCAAGGTCACCATCCGAGGCTCTAGACCCGGGGGGCAAATTCTACAGCCCAAGATGATAAAGTCAAAGAAGTCTGAGGTGGACAAGTAGAAAGTAAACCAAGGCATGGCCATGGACAAGAAGATGAGGCTCAAAAGCGCCTTCAATCGTCTTATGGTCAAGTACAAAAATTAAAAGACCGATTTGAACAATTGGTCTATGAAGCGGCCAAAGTCACCATCGTGGGGAGGCAGCTCACCTCGAAAGGGGATGAGGCGAACCGTGGATGCTTGTGGGCCTCCTCTTGTTCCTCCACATGGGTTCAAAGTACCACCGCCATGGTTTCATCCTATGTCTTGCCCACCGTTTTCAGTGTGGCATCCATACATGGGACCGTAGATGCCAGTATCACCGATTCTCATGCCACCTATACCCGTTTCGCTGATGCCATACCCACCATTACATTCGGGGTGGAACGGATCGAGGAGAGATGTCTTCGCAAGGCTCTTCGGTCCTATTCTGGATCGGTCAGAGTTTCAACTGATCAAAGTGCAAGAAGGGGGCTCCACCACCGTGCCTAAGCAAAAGTGGCGCCCAAAGTAAGGTAATGAAATTTCCCCTTCCACTTTTGTTTACCAAAAAAGTGCATCCGGAGGAGTTGTGAAAATCAGCACAACCGATGTCAAAATTGGGAGTCTTGACGGGACCAATCACTTTGGATGATTAGGATGAAAAGGCTTGTTAGGAGCAGCATGAGCTCCTCCAAGTAACACAATCGAGGTGGTGTTCACTTGGCTTGACCTACACTCAAAAGAGGAACCTTCAATGGCTGCGCCTTCAGAAGATTCGAGAGGAGGAGGCAGAGAAGAAGAGGGATGATGTCTTCAACGAGATCAAGCCGATGGTCCCTTAAGGTAAGCAGTGGAGAGTGAAGGAGCTCGAGGTTCCCACTCCACCGGTGACGGAGGAAGCGGTGGCTACTCCGAAGGCACTAGATTTGGCCGACGTCATCTTGAAAGAGGATTCTACAGCGCCTTAACCCACGGGAGACGTCGATATGTACGAGTTCGATGATAACGACCTCTTGGACTACGGCCTACACTGCCTCAAAAAGGTATGGATATTAACACCTTTTGTTTATTCCTTTCCGGTTATTCCCTTATAGAGAAAGAAGAGGTTATGCCACAATTCGACTTTGGACCAAAAAGTGCTATCTTTGAGAAGCCCAAGAAATCAGAGAAACATTTGAAGCCCCTCTATGTGAGAGGTCATATCAATGACACACTAATTTCTCGTATGCTTGTACATTGGTGGTGCTACTGTTAATCTAATACCGCATTCTTTGTTTAAAAAGCTAGGTAAGACTGATGACGAGCTTATTCGGACCAACATAACTTTGAACAGTGTGAGAGGAGGAGATTTATCAAGGCTAAAAGGGTCGCTTCTATAGAGCTCACCGTTGGGAGGAAAACTATGGCTACCGCTTTCTTTGTTGCCAATGTGCGTGTTAGTTATAGCTTAATCTTAGGATGTGATTGGATTCGTGTCAATAGATGTGTTCTCTCTACATTGCATCAATTCTTGATATAATAGATTGGTGATGATGTAGAGATTGTTCATGCGGATGCATCGGCTTGTGTTGCTATGGTCGAATCATCTTCTTTGTCGCATGACACTGTTAAGTGCTTAACCGGTTTAGACTTGATGAATTATGATTTTTTTAGTGTAACTAGAGATGGTTTTGTACTCGTCAATGTAAAGCCGATGAAAAACCGGCTCAATCATATAATGTGATTTAATAGAGTCTAATCTTAATTAGTTGCAAAAGAGAGTGAAAAACTATCGGTCCAACACGAACGATATATGTGAAGCTATAGTAGAAAAAAATGACATGAATAAATTAGGACAAGGATTTATATTGGTCGACCCTCTAGAGGAGCTGAATCTTGGTAGCGATGATTATCCTAGGCCAACTTTTATAAACAAAAATCTGAAAGCCGATTACAAGATAAAGCTAATCAGTTTGCTAAAAGAATACGTGGAATGTCTTATAATGAAATCCTCGGGTTGAGCCACGAGCTATTTGAGCATCGGCTTCCTATCAAATCTGATTTTAGGCCTTTTAAGCAACTGATGAGAAGATTTAACCCGAATATGCATGATCGGATTAAAGAGGAGATTGACCGATTACTTAATGTGAAGTTTATAAGACCTTGTAGGTATGCGGAGTGGATATCCAACATCGTGCCGGTGGAGAAGAAGAACACCGGTAAGATAAGAGTTTACATTGATTTCAAAAATTTGAATAGAGCCATTTCTAAAGATGAATATTCTATGCCTATGGCCGATATGTTGATCAATTATACTTTCAGATAGAGTTATTAGTTTTCTTGATAGTAATGCGGGATACAACTAAATCTTTATGGTTGAAGAGGATATGTCTAAAACTGCTATTAGATATCCTAGTTTTGTAGGATTGTTTGAGTGGCTTGTCATGACTTTTGGGTTAAAGAATTCGGTTGTCACATATTAAAGAGCTATGAATTTTATCTTTCATGATTTGCTTGATATCATCATGGAGGTTTACATAGATGATTTGGTGATCAAATCGGCCGCTTTAGATTTTCACTTGGCTGATTTGAAATTCGTTTTGGATCGAATGCGTCGTTTTGGTTTGAAAATGAACCCGCTCAAATGTGCTTTTGGTGTATCAGCTGGTAAGTTTTTAGGTTTTATAGTCTATGAAAAGAGTATAGAGGTAGATCTAAAAAAAATAGAAGCAATTGAACGTGCAAGCGCCTGTATGTAAGAGAGAGTTGCAAAGCTTTTTAGACAAAGTGAATTATTTGAGACGGTTCATATCTAACTTATCAAGAAAAATCAATGCATTTACTTTTATTCTTCGGTTAAAGAATGAAATCGAATTCACTTGGGGAGCAAAACAACAAAAAGCTTTTGAGAAGATCAAAGAATACTTATCTTCGCCTCTTAGGGCGCCTAAGGGGGTCCCTTTTCGTCTCTATGTAGCGGCGGAAGATTATGTGGTTGGTGCTGTTTTGACACAAGAAACCGAAGGAAAAGAGTATATGATCACATATGTGAGCCGGCGGTTGATTGATGCAAAAACAAGTTACACTCTTATCGAAAAACTATGTTTTTTTATCATGCTTGCACCAAGTGAAACACTATTTGTTATTTAGTACTTGTGTGGTTGTTTATGAAACCGATGTTATCAAACATATCTTGCATCGACCGATTTTTAGTGGTATGCTTGGTAAATGGGCTTATGCATTGATTTAATATGATTTGGCTTATGAATCATTGAAATCTATGAAGTGCCAAATTGTTGCTAATTTTATTGTTGAACATTAAATTGATTTAGATCATGATTTGAATGTTGGTTATGTGAATTTTACCTTTTGAAAGTTGTATTTTGATGAATCGGTTTGCAAAGAGGGTCAATGTGTTGACGTAGTATTAGTTTCTCCTCATAATGAAAATTTTGAATTCTCAAACCGATTGGAGTATGATTGCACCAATAACCAAGCCGAATATGAAGCATTGTTGTTCGGCTTGAAGATGTTAGAGTCCATAGAGTTTAAACATGTAGAGATTTTTGGCGATTCATTATTAGTAGTGCAAGAAGTTGCTGAAAATTTTCAATGCTTAGACGGATCGTTGAATGCTGTTTTGGACAAATGCCTAGACGTCATTAAAGAGATGGATGGGTTCAATATACATCATATGCCTAGGCAAGAAAACAGTAAAGCAAATGAGTTGGCGCAAAAGGCATCGGGTTATAATGTTAGTAGAGGTAAATTTTCAGTTATTAAGAAACCGATGCTTGAGGTGCTAGAACTAGATCATTCAGATACTAACACGTTAAAACGTGATAGTGCCGAATCACTTGACTCGAGGCCACCCACAATTCCATACATTCATAGTCCAACCCAAAGTGTGGATAGAAAGATTCGGCATGTAGCTTTCAAATATACTTTGGTTGATGGTAACTTATACCGTTGAACGAGAGATGATTTGCTCTTGAAATATTTGGATGATGAGGCCAAAGGGGCCATGAGAAAATTCATGAAAGCATTTATGGTATGCATCAATCGGCTCCGAAAATAAAATAGTTATTACGAAAGGACGGTTCTATTGGTCAACCATGATTGCCGATTGTTATCATTACTATAAAAGATGCGAGGAGTGCCAAAGGTTTGGTAATATTCAATTGGCACCCGCTGCCATTATGAATCCCGCCATAAGACTATAGCCATTTCGAGGATAGGGATTGGACTTCATAGGACAAATATATCCTCTATCTTTGAAGAGGTACCGCTTTGTGTTAGTGGCGACGGATTACTTCACTAAATGAACCGAAGCAGTGGCTCTCAAGAACATGGCATACAAAGAAGTAATTGAGTTTTTTACCGAGCATATTATTCATAGATTTGACATACCGCAAACTTTGACTACCGACCAAGGTACTTTCTTTTCGTTCGATCATGTTAAGAATTTTTCTGAATCTTACAGAATTAAGATACTCAATTCATCTACATATTATGCTCAGACCAACGGTCAGACCGAGTCTAGTAATAAAAGGTTGTCAAACTCATTATGAAAAAGATAGAAGACCATCTTAAGAGATGACATAAAGTTTTATTGGAAGCTTTATGGGCTCATCGGATATCTAGGCATGGGGCAACTAAGGTAATACCCTATGAACTTGTGTATGGACGAGACCATTTTGCCCGCCGAGATAAATCTGAGAGCTTTAAGATTAGCTAAACAAAATAGTTTATCTACCGATGAGTATAAAACTTTAATGCTAGACAATATTGATGAAGTCACCGATAAGCGTTTGAGAGCCTTGAGAAAAATTGAAAAAGATAAGGCGAGAGTTGCTAGAGGTTACAACAAGAAGGTAAAGGTTAAAACTTTTCAGGTGGGCAAATTAGTGTGAAAAAATTATTTTGCTCGTAGGCTCAAGAAGCAACAAATTCAAAAAATGGTCTCCTAGTTGGGATGGATCATATAGAGTATTAAAAGTCATTAATGGGAATGCATACATGTAAGATATCTGAGAAGAATCATTACCTAGGACCTTTAACGGCCGATACTTGAAAAAATATCATCCGAGTGTATGTCAAGAAGCTTAAGAGAGAAGAACGGCCGATATGAAGAATATCGTTGCTAAGAATGATACAATAGCCGATGAGTCAGGAGGACCATCACCTTTAGAGATGTTTTTGGGTGTTTAGAATGTTTTGTGGTGCAGAAACTTCACCAAAAAAAATAGAGAGCATATGTTAACACCCAAAAATCGCTAACCCACTGAAATGTCTGGCACGTTGCCGGAGAGTCCGGCAAGCCCTCTCAGGTTCGGGGCACTCAGCTCACTGTAGTTTTCGGTATAGCGCCGAACTGTTCGGCAAGCACTTTCTGGTTTGAGCATTTAGCTCACCGAAGTGTCGGGCGTTATGCCGGAGTGTTCTGCAGGTCCTCTCGGATTTGGGCTTTCAGCCCACCGAAGCGTCCGACATCACACGGAACTATCGGTCAAGCCATCTCGGGTTGGCGCAGAAAGACCACCTAAGTGTCTAGCATCATGCCGAGAGGTCTGACAAGCCCTTTTGAGTTGCCAAAATTACACGACGGAACCTCTCGCATCTTATCGAAGACTTCGGTCACCAAAGTGTCCAGCAATTTACCAAGACTCTGGTAGTGTCGATTTAGAAAAGTTTTGAGCAGATCAATTCTAATTTGTTTTCTAACTTGAGGATCTGTTGTCTTGCGGAATAAGACCATTCCACCTCTATAAAACAGAGGCCCATAAACGGTTGAGGGTAATCCCAATCGAATCTATCATTTGCTTTTACATTTTCGTTTTTCTTCAAACCCTAATCCCCTTACTCGACTCTTGTGGTGTTCTTCCTTCGTCTCGACGATGATCGAGGACGATCCGACTGGCCTGACCGAGCCTAAATCACCGTAAAACGATCCTCCTCCGACAAGTTCTCTCTCGAGGCGAGGTTGTGTAGATGCTGCCTAAACCCTGCGTCGAAGAAGCGTCGACGTTCTCGTACACGGATGTGTGAGTTATTGGGGAGTCAAAATAAAATATTACATCTGGGAAACAATATCTAAGCATCAAAACAAAATTATTGGGGAGTCAAAATAAAATATTACAAATAATTTCATTGCTATGAAAATGATTTTTTTGATCCGTGGCAACGCACCGGTATCTAATTAGTTAATTTCATAGGGATTTTTTGGCTGACACCACTCATTAGTTAGGGAATCTTTAATACACCATTAGTTTGTGAAACATCTGGGAAACAATATCAATTAGTCTAATCTTCTTCTCCTAAGTACCATTATCTAAATTGTCTCTGTTTTTCTATTTTTGTTGGCAATGTTTCTATTATTCCTGACTGTTTTGCCCTTGTTAGATTGAACAGACCTGCCCCATCATTTTTTTCAAGTCCAGCTTCGTCAATGAGGCCGGTGAGGGCGCTCAGGAGGGGGCGATGGCCATGAGAGGTTCTCTGAGTCTCCAGGCGAGAGCGACGGCGATGGTCGGTAGCGTCCCCTTACAGTCCCCTCTGCGTCTCTGCGTCTCGAGGCGAGGGCGATACATGGCGAGGTCGGCGACCATCACAGCCCTGTGCCCCTGATCGCAATCAGCCATTGTCACCATCACATGCATATCGCTGTTGCCCAGAGCGCAGTTGCGTGTGGTCGAGCAGAAACTGCAGAACGAGAAAATCTCGAGACCTGAAGATCCCGCAATGCCCACGCCTAGCCTGCACGGCGACGAGGCCAGGATGCGCCAGTTGGCCGCATGCGCCCAGCCTGAATTGGGATTGCAGGGGCGTCCCTATAAAATTGGAGGTTCTATACAAAGCAATAAACGGGGCTTAAAATTCTAGTGCCAATTTTTTTATTTTATCTTATGTTATTTATTTTTCAATTCATTTTTTCAAAGCCTGATTTGTGAAAGACGCGCTTAAAACAATTAAAAAGTAGACCAATTTGTCTAATTCGATTTGTAATCTAATTCGTGAAAGACACGTCTTATAAGTTGGAACAATTTCTAAATCAATTTATGTTTATTATAGATTATACATAAGACTAATTAAATAAAACTATTGAAATAAAACTTATAAATGCAATTATATATTTAAAGTATTTAGAAAATTTGGAGCTCCATAATTTTGGGGGCCTTGTGCCGTCGCACAGCCCGCTCGGGCCTAGGGACGCCCCTCATCGATGTTTGACCTAGGATCGTTTGCGATTTCCTGGTGGCAGAAGGGCAGAAAGATAGAAAGTAGAGTAAGGGCAGATCAGTAAAAAAAAAAGTGAATTAAAGACAAAAACAAAAGTAAAAGGGAAAAAAAATAGAGAATGGTACTTAGGAGAAGAAAATTAGGGCCTTTTTTGATCGGACCGACTAATTGTTAACTCGAACTAAAAATTAGTCGACTAAAAATTAGTCGACTAATTTTTAGTTCGTTGCTTGTTTGAAAAAAAGACTAATTGTTTGTCCCTCTTTTAATAAAATATCAGTTTTACCTTTGATCTAGTTATTAGTTTGTGTATGTTTGATCCGATTGACTAATTGTTAGATGCCTGCTATTTTTTCAAATTTACTTTGCGATTTATTTAACACAAATATACTATAGTGTAATTGGAGCAACATAATAAATTAATTAATTAACAAAAATTATTAAAAAAAATGGTCCCATCGTCTATCAGTTATGACCATCGATTTACATTAATAAAATAATTACCGGCAACTTTTTAATTACCGTAAATCTTTAACCATTCTGAAAATAAAAATTAAGGGTATTTTAAGTTTTTTATTGTATCCACAAATTGTTACTCTAAACTAGTTCTATTAACTAATTGAAAAACAATTAATCTATATATGAACTAAAAATTAGTTCTTTTATTAGTCCACCTGTTTAGAAAAATTGACTAGTAATTTTTAATCGGTAAACAATTAGTAGGACGAATCAAACAGTCCCTTAAACTAATTGATGTTGTTTTCCGGATGTTCCACTAACTAAAATGATGTATTAAGGATTCCCTAGTCAGCCAAAAATCCCAATTTCACAAGGGTCATCCGTACCATACATTTTCGCTTCATGCTCCTATCATCCCGCTGCCGATCTCTAACCTCGGACTGAGAAAAGGGGATCTGCAGAAATGGAGTTCTTCCCCGCATCCCTGATAAACTTCGCTGCCTCTCACCCTGCAGCTCCCTCACGCCGCCGCTTTTTCCAGCTCCCTGCTCCGCCTGGCCGCCGACTCTGCCTCCTCCCCGGTTGCGACCGACTCCCCCTCCTCCCCTGCTGCGCTCGGGCCGTGTCGAGGCGAGCTGCCTCGGGATGTCTGAGTTGGTGCCCACGGTGGTGAGCTCCAGGTCATAGATGTCGAACTCGAGGAGGTTGGCCATGGCCGCGATGAGGCTGGTCTTGCCGGTGCTGGACTCCTGCCGTCACGGAGCGACGGGGCGATGGCGAGAGTGTCGAATGTGGACTGGTATTGCATCAAATTTCCTGAGCATTCATGTATAGGTACCTGATGTTGTTGGGAAGCGCAGCTCCATCTGCATGGGAGTCAACAGGTATGCACGCGCTCATGGGTCATCTCGCTCTCTCCAGATTCCTACGCCACCGGCTTTTTGGTATTCTTAATTTCAGTTTTGGTGTGTATGGATAAGGTTCAAGCCTACTGCACTCCAATTTCATTTGTCTCTGAAATTTGCCGCTTCCGCACTGCAGATTGAGTTCAACTTGAGACTGACGGAGTATTAAACTTTGATTTCCTTGATTTTTATTTGTCACTTCTGCACTGCAGGTCCATGGCATCTTAATATATAGTACCAGATTATTGAACCTTTGTTTCCTTAACTGTGGATGATTCAGAACCAGTATAACATAACCTGACTGCAGAATTATTTAACGAGACTTTAGGGTGAAGTTATTATAGTTGGCTGCCATGGGCAAATTATATATGTTGATCAGACGTTTTTAGCATGCTAATGATAAAAGGTAAACATTTTGACAGGTTAGATTAGTTTAAGGTTGGTGAAGGTAGTTTCTGTATAACTAGAAGGCTCGTAACATGCTGAAGGAGTTTGTATATTACTAGCAGGCTCATGACATGCCGAAGGAGAATCTATCTATGATAGTTCCATAGATTCGATTCCTTTTCAGTTTGATATGCATGTATATTTGTAATTATGTCTAATGTATTGTATTACCTGTTTTTTTTTTGTCTGCTGTTCTCTCATTATTTTGACTATTTGGAACTTGGAACTTGAAAGATCACCTCTGTTACAGGATCTGAATGTTACATTCAAGTTTCTGTTTTTTAGTTTGTTCTGTTCATTGTTCATTTGCGCCTGATTATAACATTGTTGGTTTGATTGTGTAGGTCATTACAGGCCAAAAAAAAAAGAGCTTAGCAAGGAATCAAAGTGATGAGAAGGGATGTTAAATTCTAAAGAGAGATGTGGTAGCAAATACCATTGGTGACATGTTAAAAAAACATCATTTACAGAGAGGTCCTTACATCATAGAAGCTGAGGTGCTTTTGAATACAAATGTTTTTTACATTGTATATTCAACTATTTGATGCCTTTGAATTATATATTTTGAAGATAGTAGAATCCAATATACTCATGCATTGGAGTGCAATATATTTGAATTTCAGTCTACAGTGTTCATCTCATTTATTATCAGGTTGATTATTGCTCTCACATTCAAATCTATTTCTCTTGCATTTGTCTCAACCATCATGTTTCAGATAATGAGATTGTGTATGTGTCATGACGAATTCTACATACCAAGATTACACACAGAACTAGGGCTGTCAAAGAAGCTCGAAGCTCGCGAGCTACTCGAGTTCGGCTCGTTAGAAGCTCGATTCGAGCTCGGCTCGAAAATTAAACGAGCTGAACTCGAGCTCGGTGTGAAGCTCGCGAGCTTATAAGCTCGAGTTCGATTAAGCTCGATAAAGCTCGTGAAGATGAATAATCATTAATTTTTTAATTTTAATAACTAATTTATCAATTTAATAATCTAAAAATAACATTTAATACTATTTATTTTATAATATTTATGATTTTTTTAATTAACGAGCTTAAATCGAGCTGAGCTCCTACAGGCTCGAGTTCGAATCGAGCCGTGCTCGTGCTCAACTTTGAGCTCGAAATCTAAGCTGGGCTCGCTCGAGCTCGATTCGAGTTGGATTCGAGCTCAAGCCTGAAGGGCCTAAGCTTGCTTGAGCTTGGCTCGTTGACAGGCCTACACAGAACAGAGTGAATTAAATGTATAATATTTGCAAATGCTCAGAGATGTAATGTTATTTGTATATGTAGGCTGCAGGAGGCACCGTGTTCCACCCAAGTCGTTCATCAACAGTTTCCTGCCACCGTAATAGCTTTCCTCCTAATGTTCAAGGACCATACGATGAATCCAACACGGGTGAATGCGCTACCATCGTCGAGAAGTACGAATCCTCCAAACAAGTTAGTGCACTATGATGTTTTGATTTTATCCTCCAAACAACTTAGGGCACTATGATGTTTTGATTTTAGCCCCCTGATCTGGGCCACTGATAATTTATAGTTATTCGCCATGGCAGATGGGCAATCTTCCATAGATTAATTGACAATGGGTAGAACAGTTGGAATGTTATGTTGGAGGAAAAACTTAGGTAATCACGAACAATTCATGACCAAAAAAGGGTAGCTGCTTGCGTAAAGTTCAGGTTTCAACTTATCTCAAAGAATTGAAACATAGGATGGAACTGGACGAAATCCCACTGGATGCAATAGAGAACTTGCATTTTATATGGGCTTTGTTGAAGTTCTCTAAGAAAATCTCAGCAGCAAAGTGTCTATTACAGGTCAGCATGATTCTTGCATTTTTTACTAGTACCTATTTAGCTTGCTGTTTGCTTATGAACCTTATCTGTTGTCCAGTGATGGGGCATATTCCACATAGCTAGAAGGTAATATACAACCTAACTGATGCTCTGCTATCTACTTGCTTCAAAACTACTGTTCATAAGCCTGTACCACATAGCCAGAATGTTTGCATTGTCAAGATTTAAAATGTTTATGCACTTTTGACACATTCTCCAGTTTAATTCGCATCCTTGCATGCAGGTAAATTTCATTGAGGAAGAGGTTGAACATTGTGGACTGCCCATAGTTTTGGTAGTAGCTATATCTTCACGTTCACTGCCACAAGGCTTCATTTTGAGGTTTCTATACTAATGATAAACTGCAATACTTTTAATTGACAAAATGATCCCAGTGTAGGAAGACCTTGGTTGTAGCGTTTGCACAAATTTGTAATTTCTTAATTAAATAGGATTCAAACTTCGCAAGGCCTTTTTCTTTGTTGTTGAATCGGGTGGGAGGTGGACATTCAATCCGATCCACTTGATTGATCTATCATTTTGGTAGAAATGCATCTCAATGGTTTCATAAACGAAAAGGTAAAGCTCGTACCATGGCCTGCTCTTCAAAACATGAGTAGTAATTTAGATATTGTTCACTCGTTGGAAATTGATTAAGTTGTAGTTTTTTTATATTAGGGGAAGACCATAAAAGGTAATGCTGTTGCCTGTTCATAGCTTAGTTCTTGATGGACAAGTATTGTACGGTAAGCATACCATGCCCGCTAGCTACTTACTGGTGAAAATGAAAACGTCCACAAAATATGGATACTGCATCAGATTGGACCGTGACATTGGAATTTTATAGCTTCCTTAATGCGCAAAATACCCTAGAAGACACTTGCATTTTTTCTCCTCTAGAGACATGCAGCTCCATTTAGCCAGAGGCATGATTTGAGTACTGCAAGCATCATATTTTATTCTATTTTGATGATGACCATCTAACGATACTCGCACCTTCCTCTATTTCTTTATCTGATTAGAAGGAGATCTGTAGTGCTAGGTTAGTTGATCAGAGTTCAGATATTGCTATAAATTATGTACTCTCTCCGTTATTTAATTGATATCATCGTTGACTTTTAAATTCAATTTTGACTATTCGTCTTATTCAAATTTTTTTGATAAATTTCTTAGATTTTGATATAATTTGATTTATTATTAGAGTTATTTGAATCACAACTTAAAATTTTACACATTCGAATAATTTTTTAAAGAATAAGACGAACGGTCAAAGTTAAATTTAAAAGTAAACGGTGATATCAATTAAAGAAATTAAAAAACGGAGGGAATATGTGATACTCACACAACTTTTCCTTTTAGCAGAGCATAGGCATTAGACTATATGTGCTAATAAGTGGTGTGAGCATTTACAATGTATATAGTTTGATCAAAATGGATATTGTGGAACGTCAAGTTGCCTTGCCTACAGTGGATCAGATATTGCGTTAATTTGTCTTGCCTGTAGCTCCATTTAGCCAGAGGCATGATTTTTGGAAAAAGTCCCTTGAGGACCCCGTGTTCGATGCCAGGGATTTCGGAACCCCGGTGGCAGCGCTCACAACCGGTGTCGCTGGCCACCTGAGCCAGTGCTCGGCCTCTATCTTGTCAGTTCCATACTTTGATAAATGACAATAATATTAGAGTGCTTTATTTTTTTCCGAGAATACGCCTGAGCATGAGTATAAAATTACAGTTGCTTTTTTTTTTTTTTTTGGAGAATATGCCTGACCATGAGTTGCTTTGTTCGTGGATCCTTCCTTTCCTCTTTGTCAACAACACTCTTTCCTGGTACCAAAGTATTCCTCTGAACTGATTCTTTCCTATTCTTCACCTACACTCCATCCATTCTCCCCCACGCTATTCCCCTCTTCCTCGCACCACACTCCATCCTCTCACCTGCCCTCCCTTACCCTTTCCTTTCTTCCCTTATATACTCAGCCTGCATGCAGCATTTTTCGTCTGAACCACGGTGCAGAAAACCAGCGAACGCGCGACAACAAGTGCCGCAGCCGCAAGTTGCCGTCATCGACCTCTCCTACGTGCTCTCCGCAACATCAACATGGCCTTCTTGTGGCCCTGGGGTGGGCCAAATCATCAAAGCTTTGTTGCATATATATATACTTTTTGTTTTTTAATTATTGTCACTATTGACTTTTAACTTTAACTTTAATTATTTATTTTATTTAATTTTTTTAATAAATATTATATATTTTGTTATAATTTAATTTATCATTAGAGCTATTTGAATTACAACTTAAATTTTTTCACATTTGAATTAATTTTTGAATAAAAAAATGATCAAAGTTGAGATTAAAAATTAAAGACGTTATCAATTTAATAATTTAAGAATGAAGGGAGTATACTTGTACGGGCCAATCTCTTACATCTAATACTGCCCCTCTAAAACACATGTTGCAGTCCTTTCTGGTAGGGTGCGCAACCTAGAAGACAAGGTGAGGGAGTCCGACTCCAGGATACGGGATTTGGTGCGACAAAACAGCGAATTGGACCGTGAGAAGCGTAGACTGGAGATGCAGTTAGAGCAGAACAAGAGGGCGGCTCAGGAACTGATGCATAAGAACGCAGAACTGACAGTCGAGAAGCGTAGAGTGGAGCAGCAGTTAAGGCAGGCAGGTGTGCTGCTGATGCACGCAGCCGATGAGTACCAGGAGACAGTCGAGAGAA
The DNA here is from genome assembly GCA_001602275.1 of Zoysia japonica. Lineage (NCBI taxonomy): Eukaryota > Viridiplantae > Streptophyta > Magnoliopsida > Poales > Poaceae > Zoysia > Zoysia japonica. Next base: position 1,006,854 of record BCLF01000038.1, read on the forward strand.
GAATCAAGACGGTGGTGCAGGAGCTGGAGGACACAAGAGCAACGGGCGTGGTGCTCATGGAAGCCGCCGACGAGTACCAGGACGCGGTGGCGAGAGAATACACGGAGAAGACGGAGGAACTCAAGGGTACAAGGACAGCGGGTTTGCTGCTCATGGATGCGGCCGACGAGTACCAGGAAGCGGTAGAGAGAGAATACAAGGCGAAGGTGGAGGAACTGGATGATACAAGGATGGCAGGTCTCTTGTTCCTGAATGCGGCTGACGAGTACCAAGAGGTAGCCGAAAAGGAGTACAAGGGGAAGGTGGAGGAACTGAAAGATACAAAGATGGCGGGCTTGTTGTTGATGAGTGCAGCGGACGAGTACCAAGAAGCGGCAGAGAGACAAGTCATGGCGAAGGCCAAGGAGCTTGAAGAGCTGCGTGTGAGGGTAGCATCGTTGGAGTCGGAGTTAATAAACGCAGGTATGCGCAATACTAATATGGAATTGAGTGTATTGGAGGAGAAGGAGGCCACTGCAAAGGGCATTAGATGCTAACAAGGCACAAGTCACAAATAGAATCAGCGCATCTTAAAGAGAAATGCAGAGGAAATCCATGCTAACAAGAATTTGGTTGCGCTGTAAAAATATATCCTTTGATTGTAATTGTTGATGGTATAGCAGTTGCATTGGAGGAGGCGAAAAGAAGAAATTTGGAAAGGAATATGATGCTGAGAAGGTGGAAATCATGAAGCAATATCTTAAGAGGATGGTAACAGGAGTCGTATCGTACGGAGCCGGTCCCTATGCAAACTACGCCCAATAAAAAGATGTTCTTTATTTACTTGTATATTGTTGTGCTCTATCAGCAGGAACAGAATGTTCGGATGCCATCAAAGACCAGAGCGCTTATGATCCGGGATTATTAGCGAGATGTGAAACAGGTTTTATTTTGCCACACATTGCGGAGCCCTTTCATATATAGATGGCCAAACGGCCAGTTCCAGATGGTCTGCCCCGAAAAAAGATTTTCTTTTTCCCCGCCCGAACACAGCCCAGCCTGTTTGTATTTCCAGCAAAAAAAAGTCCTATTTACCTTCCTCAATTATTATTATTATGATTGTACACTTTTCATCCCTCAGTTATAAAACGGAGTATCCGTTTTTCCTCTTGGACCTGTTTGGAGAGCGGTTTTAGCTAATGAGCGTTATTACAACAGAACGTTATACAAAAGCAACTTTGAATAAAATACAATACTTGATACAGAACCTTTAGTGACTACACGGTCAGACCTACTATGATCCGAAACCATCTCGCCAACTAGAGGTGAAGCAGACAGCGGAAACAACGGCAAACACCACATTAGACTTAGGAAGCAGAACCGAAACATAGCACGTCGTCGTCTTACAAAGTCTTCTCTTTTAAAACCACAAATACAAACGAGTGAATACATAAAGTACTCAGCAAACCCTAACACTAAACAAGAAATTAATATATATGCAGATCTAGTCATAGCAAGGTTTAAGGCTTATGGTTTATTTTGCAACAAGCAAATTTTAGTTGAACGAACCTGGGGAGATGTTCATCAATCTCGCCAGTTCTCAAGTTTTAGATGAGCCTTCCGACACAAAGTTATCACAACCAGGAACATAACCTTCACATTTAAAAACACGGGCAACTACCACCCACTCACACATCAAGGATATAGAGAGAGACTAATCATCAAAACTCCAGATAAAGGTGTGTCATAACCAGTGACAACGGACTTTCCGAAAAGATTTAACACTCTGCAGAGGCTGTACACCTTACCCACAGGCTACGCCCTCTTTGCAAGGAAGGGACGTAACGCTTGTCTCACGTTCTCTGTCCATCCCCGCAAGACCACCCCGAGAAAATAACCAAGGGCTATAACTCTTAGTACTCAGCTTCCATAGAGCTCTCAGGTACTTCAATTTCCTCTAAGCGGATCGATGGGTACTAACCTCCCCGAGTGTCCACCCTTGGTCCCGGTGCCCTACTGGCCTCCAAGTGGCTCAAGCGGAGATGCTAGGAAGCAGGATAAGTCCTGCCCATAGCAGGTTCTGTGGTTGCACATGAATCACCAGGTTGAGATCCAACGAACCGGTCCTTATGTGGCCAGAGCGTGCGCTTCCATCCACAGAAGGTGGATATCAACAAGCACATAGCTACTAAAATGCACATTGCTAATCCACATGCATATAGGTAATCATCGAACACCAAGCACATAGCACAAGCTTCGCCTCTAACCAGAAACACCTTTTCTTCTTCACCTAGTACCAGTTGTTCTACCACTCATCCCAATTTATTTTACTCACACCACCAAACTTATTTTAACTCATTTTATAAAGGGATGTGTGTATGTATATATATGTGTAAGAGAGTGTGGCCACGCGAAGCATCGCGATAAAAGAGTTCCTAAGCTATCTAGTAGCAAGGGATTAAAACCAATCATTAATTACTTAATGATGATAACCTAGGGATAACAAGGATAAGTGTTCAAACAGGGCATGAAGGAAATTAAAGTACTTAATTGACTTAGATTCGTCATAAGCACTTATAGTAGTCACAATTACATTAACTACTCAACATTTTAATATAGTAAAATAAGAAGATACAAGTAATACGACCATATAGGAGCATAGCAAAACGTAGGATAAACATTGTCAAAGGGTTAGAGCTTGCCTGCAACTCGCTTTACTTAATCTTCGAAGTTCCAGTCTTCAAGTTCTTCGTCGAAGTCCGAGTCTTGAAGCTTGGTCTTGGCGTCCGGGTTTTCGGGCTTTTCTTTGAACTCTGCCTCTTCCTCGAACTCAGCATTTTCTACACGGCACGCCTAATAAAAACTGCCGTAAAAGGAATAAAGCTCGAAAAGAAGCAATTAAGATCCAATGAATTCGGAATAAGAACCAATCAAACTTCAAAAGTAAAACCGATGACGAAAAGGCATGCATAATGCAGTGACTAATTTAGGATATTATTAGGTGAAGAATTTTCTAGATGATGCATGGGGCTATAGGGTTTAGTGTACATATTCATAATTAGGGTCGGCTTGCAATGTGTGTATATGTTATGGCGTGTCTTGTGATACTAGTGCTTTTATACAGGCGTGAACCTTTATAAAAGCATAAAATGCAAGGGTGCCATATTATAATTATTCCTAATCGACTATTATTTGCTACCAGTTAGTGATTAGTGGTCAGGTTCAGTTCAGGTTACATTTATCTCTGTTCTGGTGGCCATGCAGATGAACGGTGCGAGATCGGTAATACAGATTCGTGCACAAGTACCCATATATAAACCGAGGGCTCACGCGCACTTGTGTGGATCTAATCATTGGGTGATCAATATTTCATGCGATGAGATTAATTAAGGTATTTCTAGTGGTATGCAGTGCCAGTGTATGATGTGTCGTTAGTTAAATACTTATCATTAATACGCAAGTGTTCCTTAATGTTTAGATGATTATTATTATTATTATTATTATTTATATTATTAGTAAGCTATTAAAGCTAATAAGTGAATAGTGTATTATCGTATGCATGCGTATGCAGAGATACATGTGGTAGTGTTTATAAGTGTCCGAGTAAAGCTATCGACAACACTAGCATCAGTAGCCGATAGGTGGGATGCATCATGTGCCATTTAATAATATTTTAATTTCTAATAAATTATAGATTTTCTAGTGATTAAGGTTAATTAGATGTGCCTACTGCTAAAGCTAGATTATTTACTCAACTTCTATGTGGTATGTTCATTTATGCGTTGTGATGCAGAGATAAATGCATATGCTAACTAACAATTAACTATTTATTACTTATTTTATCTTTACAGCTATACCACTAATACAACGGGTAGCACGTGTATTGGTGCATGCTAAGGCAGAGCATAGACATGTGATTACTAGCAATCAACAATTAACCATTAGGTTTTATCTTTATTTTTTTAGACTACTAGTATATCATGTGGCACATGCTATTATGCATGCGATGATGAGTAATTTAACGACTACTTACTTAACTTTATTCTTTATAATTTAATTATTAAAATAATGAGTGACACCTATGCTAAAAGGGTAGGATGCCCAGTATATTTAGTATGATGTTATGCTTAAGAACGAATCACAATAAAAAAATCCAAATAAAACCGACAAATCCAAATAAGGATCCGGAGCAATTAAATCAAAATCATTAAGAAAATCTAATATGATTAAACATTAGTGGAGGATTGGATAGGTTCATGAGGTGAGGCTCGGAACAAGGATTTTAATGGCAAAAGAATCAACGAAAACGGGGTTAGAATGTAAAAGTTACGGTTATTTGAAGGTGCAATAGAGATCGGGGACCTATTTGTAATTTATAGAAAAGGTTAAGGGTTTTTTCTGCAAAATTACAAGGCTAAAAAATATAATTTTCAGTGGTATAAGTGCTTAGGTGCAAAAATGAAATTTTCTGAGATTTTATGGAATTTTACTTGTTTGGGAAAGGTCTAGGAATATATTTCTATGTGCACAAAATTGGGTGTGTGTAGCATAAACAGTGGAGGGAGTGACATGTGGGGCCAGGGGAAAAAAGGCAAATGACAAGCGGGGCCCGGTTTGGGGTCACTTACAGGTGGGGCTGGGAATACTTGGTTTTATATTGTTTTGAACTACTAATGAAAGATTTGGAAATTGGAGGGCCTTTCTGCAAAAAAGAGAATTTTACAGGGTGGGCGCGTGCACTGTGCTAGGGCTGTCAAAGAAGCTCGAAGCTCGCGAGCTACTCGAGTTCGGCTCGAAAATTAAACGAGCCGAACTCAAGCTTGGTGTGAAGCTCGCGAGCATATGAGCTCGAGTTTTATACTATTTATTTTATAATATTTATGTATTTTTTTATTAACATGTTTAAATCGAGCCAAGCTCAAACATGCTCGATTAAAGTTTGAATCGAGCCGAGCTCGACTTTGAGTTCGAAATTTAAGCTGGGCTCGCTCGAGCTCGGTTCGAATTGGCGAGCTAAGCCTGAAGCACCTAAGCTCGCTCGAGCTCGGCTCATTGACAGGCCTAGACTGCGCGCCTGGTCCCGTGGACCACGGCCTTGTGGCCGGTCCACGGCTTGCCGTGCACCACAGCGGCGGCCGAACGGCCGGCCAGCCGGGGAGGCTCGCAGGAGCTACGGAAACGACGCAGGAGAGAGAGGGCGACGCGGTGAGTCTCACCGTGGACTAGACAAGGCCGGGGAGTGGTCGACGGATGCCGGCCACGGAGAAGAACGGCAGCTGGGGAGGTGCTGTTGGCGTCCTCAATTGGGCGAGAGAGGCGGTAGAGGCGGCCGGTGGCAGGGGGCCGTGGCGGCGCTAGGCGAGGGAGCTCCGGGAGCAAAATCGAAGGCAGCGAGTTGGGGAGAAGGAGTGATGTGTGGTGCACGAGAAATTGGGTTCTGGTGCTCCTTTTTATAGCCGAAGAGGGAGGGCGGTGGCGACCGGGCAGTGATCGGACTGCGGCGACGCGCTGGCCGTGAGCTAGAGCGTCCAGGGTTCCGGGGACGTGACCTCCAGGCAGCACGGGTGGCAGGGCAGTGATGACGGCGGCAGCTGGCTTGAGGGCGACCAGCGCAGGCAATCGGGACGCGACGGACGGGAAACTGGGGACGGGACGGCGCGTGCAGCCGGGACAGGACGGCGCGGAGCAGCCGGGACGGGACGGCGCGGGGATTCCGGCGGAGAACGCGGTAAACCGCGGGGCGCGAGCCGGGCGGTAGCACGTGCGCTCGGCAGGGGAGAGAGAAGGAGAGGGTGAGAGGAAGGGGATGACCCCACTGTGCCGGGCTGGGCCGGTGGAGTGGGCCACAAAAAGAGGAAGGAGGGTAGAGGCCCGACGCAGTGAGAGAGAGGAGGGAAAGTTGGGCCGGCTGTGCTTGGTGGCCTGCGGTGAAAGAAAAGGGAAGGGAGAAAGCGAGTTGGGCCAGCTGGGGAAAAAGGAAACCGACCCACGCCGGAGAACAGGGAGGAGAATAGAGATGGGCTCGGCCCAGACAAGAGATAGATGGTTTTTAATTTTTAGATTTCAGTTTGGATAGAATATTTAAAATTCCAAATTAAATTCAAATGAACTCTGACAAATAAAATTCTATTAAATCTAGCAAATAAAATAAACTAAAAGAAAGAAATCAGACACCTGATCACTCTCAAAGTTTTAAAATTTTGAAATTCTCATTTTAGAAAGTTTTAATTTTAATGAGATTTTGGGTTTTGAAAAAATTAAATTGGTATTTTAGAGTTAGAAAATTTATTTAGTGAATTTTTAAACTGGCTCCAAATTTTGGGACGCTACAGCAGTCCATGCTGTCGTGGACAACCGACATGTCCTTATTGTATTCCAAAACAGAAAATAAATACTTAACGAACACAAACATTTATGAAACTTTGTAGAGGTATAAATCATTTCATAAGGAACAACTTTTTTTTAAGGCCCAATTTCGAATTCTGAATAAATTTTATTTTCCAAATTAGGAAAAACAAACCATTTAGATGTAAAAAAATTATCTACACCTTCTAAACTTTTTAGATAAAATTTCACAAATTCTCATACACTCATGTCTTTCTAGAATTTTCAAAAAAATTGTTTCACATACATTTCTTTGTAAATTTTTAAATTTTACTTTTTAACTCGAACTCAAATTTAGAATACAAGTTCAAAACTAAAATTTTAAAAAAATAAAAAAAATGTTTGTGCCAAAATTCTTGTATGAAAAATATATGGAAAGTCATGAATTAAATAATGAAATTTAAGCTCAAAATAAACAAAAAATGATTTAACCTAAATTTGAAATTTGAATTCAAGTTCAAAAGTAAATTTTAAAACTTCTAAAAAAATGTCTGTGAAATAATTCAAGTTTGAAAACACTTAGAGATACATGAATTAAACAAATCTAAACTTGATATGAATTTAAAATCAAAATATTAGCTCAAATTTGAGATTAGAATTTGATTCAAGTTCAAATGGTGAAATTTATAAATTTCTAAAGAAAATGTATGTGAAACAATTCTTGTTTCTTGAAAGATATGAATTAAAAAAAAGTATGACATTTTATCGAAACGTTTCAAGGTCTAAATTATTTTTCATTGTTATTTATCTATCTGAATTTCTAAAATAAAATGTGCTCCAAATTTAAAATTGAGCCCAAAACAAAAGTTGTTCCTTGTGAAATGATTTAAACCTCTCTAAAGTTTTATAATTTCTAAGCTAAGCCTTATTTTGGCTTTGTAGAATTGTCTCAACTAAGTAGTGGACACGGGCCTCTTCACCTTCTTTCGTAACGAGGTTAGTTGTTTGTTCTAAAAGTGGCATGGCATTTGAACGCCAAACTTCTTATTGCAAAAAAACCACAAGTGTTCTTTAAAGATTTTTATCTCAAGGTTTTTGATCTCTGTGTTTAATTGTTCCGGAGTCATTTTTTGTGTTAATTATTTGCTTTTTAATTTAGAATAAAATGTGGACATATCAGTTGTCCCATCTGCTTGAATCGCCATGTGGACGGCCACATTAGTTGAAAATTGAAAATTGAGAAAGTTGAAAGACCGTGATAGTTGAGGGAGGCAAATAGAACCATTTCCTATTTTATATAAGGAAAGTGAACACCCACCTTACCGTGGCTCTTCCCTAAGGCTTAGTTCATTTTCCAGCCTCTCTCCGCACAGCCTTCTAGGTGGCCTTTTTTCATTTTTTTTGGCCCAGTACATGTTTTTTATGTGTTTCTACATCCCAGTGCTAAAATAGGTGGCCTTTTTTCTTGTTTTTCAGCCAAGTACATGTTGTTTTAATATTTGTCGGAATCATATACCCTGGGTACCTGCAGGCCCGGTGGATACGAAGACTAGGCCGTGGGCCATTCTGCAGCCCACGAAGGACTTCACCGCATCGAGCCAACGAAGAATGTCTCGGCCCCCAGGGGTCGGAGCCGCGCGAGCATAAAAGCTCGACCACCGAATGGTCAGGGACCTGTGACGACAAGACTCAACCAGCCAACGACTAGGACGCCAATACCCCCGCCCGACCCCCAGGGGTCGACGATCGCCTTTACGGTCAACTTTTGACAAGTACAGAGATTCTTGACAACATACAGCAGAAGGCAAAGCAGCCCTACCGGAAGTAAAGCGTTCCAGAAGGAGGTAAAACACTCAGACGATCGATAAAGCGTTCCGGCGGGCGGTAAAGAAAAATGCCTTTATCTACTACGACTGGACAAAGGACGATCGAAGGACACCGACAACCTGCTTCGGCACCAGCAGGCGCTAGAGGATCAACTTCGGCGACGACCACGACCCCACCCGTCAAAGGGCCGCTAGATTTCGTAGGCATCAAATTTGTAACCTCGGTCCGACCCCCTATATAAAGGGGTACCAGGGGCTTTAGACGATGAGTTCGAACAAGTCATTGTAACCACATCCACATACGAACGCTAGGGTTCTTGCTCGTGTCAAGACCTTTCTGCCATTGTACTCGTATTCCAAAGTTCGTACGATCCATCCACTCTGAATGTAGGGTATTATTCCTCTGTGGCGGTCTAAACCAGGCTAAACTCTGAGTCTTTCGTATACTAGGCCACCTCGAATACGAAGAGCGCACTGTATCTCCCTCTAATTACGTAAATTCTACTATGTCGGTGTCAGAACACCGACAGTTGACGCACCAGGTAGGGGTATTTTCATAGTGCGTTTTCGCTTCGCTTTTTTTGAAGCCTTCGATCTTCGCTCTGGTGGGAGAGACTTTGATCTCTCACCTTCGTTTTTAGAGTTTCGCGGTTGCCATCACCCGTGATGGTCGATCGTGGAGCGTCCCCGTCTTCACTGCTGGCCAGGCCTTCCGGTTTGGAAACCTAGACTTCGTCGCCAACCAAAGTAGCGAGCTTCATCTACAAGCCCCGCGTAAGTGGCCCGCGGCCCGTCATCATCAGGCTCACACAGTGATGGGTCACGACTCGGCTCAGGAGTGCTTCGTGCTGCAGGCTCCCAAGGCCGCGGAGGAGAGGAGCTCCGGCAAGACTCCGGATGGCGACGCTTCTCCACATCACCGTGCTCTTCAACCTGCTAGTGGGCCAGAAACCGGAAACCAAACCAAACCTAAAACGATTAGCTTACACCCCGATCTAAACTAATCCACCATCCAACTTTTCAAAACCAAACCGAACCAAACTGAGTTGAAAAATGGACCCAACCCACACCGATCCAAAGTTTTCACTGTAGTTTGGAACCGGTTCCAAACCATTTGCTCCTAATGGTTCCCAAAGCTCATAGCAAAAGCAAGTTACAACTGACAACCTCTTTTGTTTTGCTTCTATGGCCAGCTGGTTCAGGAGAGGTTGACGACAGGTTGAAATTTTGCTTCAAAATTGGATTGTTACTCTCTTTCAAAATTTCAAATCTTAAAATTTTAGAACCAGTTATAATGGATTGACTTCGGTTCTTGTAAGGAAACAGATGAAACTGTTGCTAGTCCAATTCCAAATAGTACAAACAGCCACATACAGTAACTTTAGAGTAAGAGAGATTGCCACAAAGTAAACTTTGCAGATTATTAAACTGAAAATGTCATTTCGTTAGCAGCAATCAAACTTTTTTCCTTTTTATCAGCAACCAACCTATGTTACATCAGTTTCTTTTTTTCTTCGAATTCTGTATGAAGAACTGATGCCAGCAACCAATCCATTGCTTCATTACACCAAGCTAGGCATCAGCCAATCAGCAATCTACCTCCAGCAAAACCAAATGATTTGATGGTATTGAAAAAAGCTCAAAACTCTAGCTTTCAACACAACCCCTCCCTCCCTCTGTTCTAAACTCAGTATTGAGATCCTCCTAGTTAAGCTAGGCTCCACATTCCTTCCATCGCCAAGCACCATCTGGCGACAATCCCTACAGAAATCAAAGAATGAATTCTATTATGTAACAAACATTGGAAAAACTCGTCCTATGAGTTGAACATCAAGTCCTATAAGAAAAATCATCTAAAATCATTTGTTGATGTAGTAAAGTAACTTAAGAAACTGTTTTTACGAAGAATAAAGGAGCTTCTAGGAATACTTCTGCCTAAACTGAAAGAGGAGCATTGCTTTTCTACACCGGAAAAGAAAAATGCCAAAACAAGAAGTGATTCCGATCATGCCGGCAGCATGACTCAACTTGGGCCCTCAAATTAGTACTCCTATACTCAAGCTTACGATTTTTCAGCAGCCAACTACATCTAACAACAGGTCAGGACAAATCAATCGCCTGCGCTCCAAAACAAAACATGAACTGTAATACAGGCAGCTTGCTCTGTGTTGACGCCGAAATCGGGTCCGGGTCAACACACCGCTCGCAAGTCTGTGTGCGGGAACGCCGACGTTTCTTCGACGCCGGGTTTGGGGCAGCACCTAGATAATCTTGCCTCGAGAGAGACCTCTTCGGAGGAGGATTGTGTTAGGGATGATCAGAGCTTGGTCAGGCTAGCCGGATCGCTTTCAAAAGTCACCGGGACGAAGAAAGAATAGCATGAGGGTCGAGTAAGAGGATTAGGCTTTAGAGAAGAATCAAATGTAAAGACAAATTGTTTTGATCGATTGGGACGATCCTCAATCGGGCAAGGGCCTCTGTTTTATAGAGGAGGGATGGTCTTATCCGGCAGGGTAACTAATCTCATGAGTTAGAAAAGAAATTAGAATCAATCAGCTGAAAACTTTTCTAAATCAGCATTATCAGAGTCTTCGGTAAAGTGCGGTCACTCCGATGACCAGAGTCTCCGGTAAGATGCCGGAGGTTCCGTCGTGTAATTTCGAGAATCCGAGAGGGCTCACCGGATACTTCGGCAACGTGCCGGACACTCCGATGGGCTAAATGCCCGAACCCACGAGGGCATACCGGACACTCTGGCAACATGCCGGACACTCCGGTGGGCTAAGTGCTCGAACCTGAAAGGGCTCACTGGACACTCCGGCGAGCTAAGTGCCCGAACCCGAGAGGGCTCACCGAACACTCCGGTGAGCTAAGTGCCCGAACCCGAGAGAGCTCACCGGACACTCCGGCAACATGCTAGATACTCCGGTGGCCCTGTGTTTTTTGGGTGTCAATATATGCCCCCCTTTTTTTGTGAAGTTTCTACACCATAAAATATTTAAGCATCCAAAAACCTCTAAGGGCGATGGTTTTCTTAGACTCATCGGCCATTGTATTCAATTTTGGCAACGATGTTCTTCATATCGGCCACTTTTCTCTTACGCTTCTTGCCATATACTTGGATGATACTTTTTCAAGTATCGGCCGTCAAGGACCCTAGGTAATGATTCTCCGCGAACATCTTCCAACATGTATGCGTTTTCGACGATGACTTTTACTATTCGGTATGGCTCTTCCCAACTAGGAGACTATTTTTTGAACTTGTTGCTTCTTGAGCCTATGGGCAGAATAGTTTTTCAAACCAATTCGTCCACCTAAAAAGTTTTGACTTTCACCTTCTTATTGTAGGCTCTAGCAACTCTAGCCTTGTCTCTCTCAATTTCTTTCAAGGTATTTAAACGATTATCGGTGACTTCATCGATATTGTCTAGCATTAGAGTTCTATACTCATCGGTGAATAAATTATTTTGTTTGGCTAACATTAGAGTTCCTAGATTTATCTCGACGGGTAAAACGGTCTCTTGTCCATACACAAGTTTATAGGGCGTTACCTTAGTTGTCCCATGCCTAGATATCCGATGAGCCTACAATGCTTTCGATAAAACTTCATGTTATCTCTTGAGATGGTCTTCTATCTTTTTCTTAATGAGCTTAATCAACGTTTTGTTACTAGATCGGCCTGACCATTGGCCTGAGCATAATATGGAGATGAATTGAGTATCTTAATTTTGTAGGATTCGACAAACTCTTTAACATAACCGGACGTAAAGAAAGTACCCTGGTCGGTAGTTAAAGTTTGAGGTATGCCGAACCTATGAATAATATGCTCGATAAGGAACTCAATTACCTCTTTGTGCGTCATGTTCTTGAGAGCCACCGCTTCGGTCTATTTGGTGAAGTTATCCGTTGCGACCAACACGAAACGATGTCCCTTCGAAGATGGAGGATGGATTTACCCTATGAAGTGCAATCCCCATCCTCGAAATGGCTATGGTTTTATGATGGGGTTCAACGTGGCTGCGGGTGCCAATTGAATGTTTTTCAAATCTTTGACACTCTTCGCATCCTTTGTAGTAGCGGTAGTAATCGGCAATCATGGTTGTCCAATAGAATTCGGCCCTCCTTAACAACCATTTCATTTTTGGAGCTGATTGTTGCGTATCACAAAAGCCCTCATGAAGTTCCCTCATAGCTACTCTAAGCTCGTCATCACCCAAAAATTTCAAAAGCAAATCATCCCTTGTTCGATGATATAAGTCACCATCGATCAAAGTATACTTAAAAGCCACATGCCGAACCTTCCTATCGACACTTTGGGTTGGGCTACGAATGTATGAAATTATGGGTGACCTCCAATCAAGCGATTCGGTACTATCACGATTTGACGTGTTAGTGTCCAAACGGTCTAATTCCAACACCTCAAGCATCGGTTTCTTATGACTGAAAATCTACCTTTACCAACATTTTAATCCGATGCTTGTTGAGTCAACTCATTGGCTTCACTGTTTTCTAGCCTAGGCACATGATGTATGTTGAATTCACCCATTTTTCTAATGATATCTAGGCACTTATCTAAGATGGCATTCAATGATCCGTTTAAGTATTGAAATTTTTTAGAAATTTGTTGCAATACTAACAACGAATCACCGAAAGGCTCTACAAGCTTAACTCCCATGGACTCCAACATCTCTAAACCGAACAACAATGCTTCATATTCGGCTTAGATATTGGTGCAATTATACTCTAATCGGTTTGAGAAATCAAAGTGTGCATCATGAGGAGATACTAAAACCACACCAATACTTTGACCCTCTTTACAAATCGATCCATCAAAATATAACTTCCAAGGGGTAAAAGTAACATAAGCAATATCTAGATCATGTTCTAAATCAATCTGATGGTCAACAATAAAATTAACAACAATTTGTCTTTCATGGATTTCAACGATTCATAAGCCAAACCATATTCAATCAATGCATAAGCCCATTTACCAAGCCTACCACTAGAAATCGGCCTATGCAACATATGTTTAATAACATCGGTTTGACAAGCAACCACACAAGTGCTAGATAGCAAATATTGTCTCAACTGGGTGCAAGCATGATACAAGGAAAAGCTTAGTTTTTCGATGAGAGTGTACTTTGTTTCCGCATCCACCAACCATCGGCTCACATAGGTGATCACGTACTCCTTTCCTTCGGCTTCTTGTGTCAAAATAGCACCAACCACATCATCTTCCGTCGCTACGTAAAGACGAAAAGGGACTCCTCCCTTAGGCGCCCTAGGCACCGGTGGCGAAGACAGTACTCTTTGATCTTCTCAAAAGCTTCTTGCTATTTTGCCCCCCAAGTAAATTCGGCTTCATTCTTTAGCCGAAGAATAGGAGTAAATGCATTAATCTTTCCCAACAAGTTAGAAATGAATTGCCTTAAGTAATTCACTTTTCCAAAGAAGCTTTGCAACTCTCTCTTACAAGTAGGTGCTTGCACGTTTCTAATTGTCTCTATATTCTTAGCATCTACCTCTATGCTCTTTTCATGAATTATGAAGCCTAAAAACTTTTCGACCGATACACCAAAAGCACATTTGAGCGGATTCATTTTCAAACCAAAACGACGCATTCGGTGCAAGGCAAGTTGCAAATCGGCCAAGTGAGAATCTAAAGTGGCCGATTTGATCACCACATCATCTATGTAAACCTCCATGATAACACCAAGAAAATCATGAAAGATAAAGTTAATGGCTCTTTGATATGTGACACCCGCATTTTTTAATCCAAAAGTCATGACAAGCCACTCAAACAATCCTACAAAACCGGGACATCTAAAAGCAGTTTTAGACATATCCTCTTCGGTCACGAAGATTTGTTTGTATCCCGCATTACGATCAAGAAAGCTAATAACTCTATGGCCGGAAGCATCATTAATCAACATATCGGCTATGGGCATAGGATATTCATTTTTAGGAGTGACTCTATTTAAATTTCTGAAATCAATGCAAATTCTAATCTTACCAGTGTTCTTTTTTTCCACCGGCTCGATGTTGTATATCCACTCCGTATACCTGCAAGGTTTTATGAATTTCGCATCAAGTAATCGGTTAATTTCTTCTTTAATCCGATCATGCATATTCGGGTTAAACCTCCTCATCGATTGCTTAGAAGGTCTAAAACCAGATTTTATTAGAAGCCGATGCTCAACTAACTCGCGGCTCAACTCGAGCATTTCATTATAAGACCATGCAAAACAGTTCACATATTCTTTTACTAAACCGATTAACTTCACCTTATAATCGGCTTTCAGATTTTTATTTATATAAGTTGGTCTCGGATTATTATCACTGCCAAGGTTCACCTCCTCAAAAAGATCGACCGATGTGAATCCTTGTCCTAACTTATCCATATCTTCTATTTCCTCGATAGCTTCGCACATATCGTTCGTATTGGACCGATAGTGTTTCACTCTCTTTTGCAACCATTTAAGATTAGAATCCATTAAATCACATTATATGGTTGAGCCGATTCTCCATCGGCTTTACATTGACTGGTATAAAACCATTTCTAGTCACACTAAAAAAATCATAATTCATCAAGTCTAAACCGGTCAAGCACTTGACGGTGTCATGCGGCAAAAAAGATGATTGGGCCATAGTAACACAAGCCGATGCATCCACATAAACAACCTCTATATCATCACCAATCCATTGTATCAAGAATTCGTGTAAGGTAGAAGGAACGCATCTATTGGCATGAATCCAATCACACCCTAAGATCAAGCTATAACTACGCATATCGGCAACAAAAAAGCGGTAGCCATGGTCTTGCTTCCAACGGTGAGTTCCCTAGAAGCGACCCTCTTAGCCTCGATAGGGTCTCCTCCTCCCACACCGTTCAAAATCATGTTGGTCCGGATGAGCTCATCATCGGCATTACCTAGCTTCTTAAACAAAGAATACATCATTAGATTAACAATAGCATTATCGTCTACAAGCATGCGAGAAATCAGTGAGGCATTAATATGACCTCTCACATAGAGGGGTTTCAAATGGTTCTCCGATTTCTCGGACTTTTCGAAGATAGCACTTTTCAGTCCAAAGTCGAATTATGCCATGATTTCTTTTTCCTCTATAAGCGAATAATCGGAAAGGAATAAGCAAATGGTGTTAATGTCCATACCTTTCCGATGCGGTGTAGGCTCGTCGTCCAAAAGGTCATCGTCGTCGAACTCGAACATATTGACGTCTCTCGTGGGCAAGGGCGCTGTGGAGTCCTCTCCCAAGACGACATCGGCCAAACCAAGTAGCTTCGGAGTAGCCTCCGCTTCCTCCGTCACTGGTGGAGTAGGAGCCATGGGCTCCTTAACTCTCCACTGCTTACCTTGTGGGACCATCGGCTTGATCTCATTGAAGACCTTGTCCCCCTTTTTCTCTGCTTCCTCTTCTCGCATCTTCCGAAGGCGCAGCCTTTGAAGCTTCCTCTTTTGAGTGTGGGTCAAGCCACGCGGACACCACCTCAGTTGCGTGTACTTGGAGGAGCTCTTGCTGCTGCAAGCTTCATGGTCATGGGAGGCTTTTTCAACCAGATCATCCAAAGTGATTGGCCCCGTGAAGACTCCCTCGATTTTGACGTCGGTTGTGCCGATTTTCACGACACCTCCGGATGCACTTTCTTGATGAAAAACGATGGAGAGAGCAGGTTCATTACCTTGCTTCGGGTGCCACTCTTGCTTAGGCGCGGTGGTAGAGCTCCCTCTTTGAACTTTGATCAGTCGAGAATCCGTTCGGTCCAGTATAGGGTTGGAGAGCCTTATGAAGACATCTCTCGGTCCGTTCCACCCCAGGTGAAATGGCGGGTATGGCATCGGTGGAACGGGCCTCGGTGACATAGGCATCGATGGCACGGGCATCCACGGTCTTATGTATAGATGCCACACCGAGAACGGTGGGCAAGGCATAGGATGAAACCACGGCGGCGGCACTCCGAAGCCATGTGGAGGAAAAGGAGGAGGAGGCCTGTGCACATTCACGGTTGGCCTCATCTCCATCCTAGGTGGGCTGCCTCCCCTAGGTGGTGATCTTGATCGCTTCATAGACCGATTATTCAAATCGGTATTTTGATTCTTGTACTTAGCCATAAGCCGGTCGAAGGCGCTTTTAGGCCTCATCTTCTGATCTGTGGCTTTGCCTTGATTCACCTTCCATTTGCCCACTTCAGGATTCTTCGGCTTTATCATCTTAGGCTGTGGAGCTTGCCCTCAGGTCTAGAGCCTTGGATGGTGACTTTTAGAGACTCTTGACCATCGGAGGACTTCTCGAGCACCACCTTACTAGAGGCACCCTTCTCACTTGGAGAAACACGAATCTCATCCCTATCACGTTCTTCTCTTTGGTTGTATCGGCTTGATGAGACCGAATCAACACCTTGGGGTTGAGCTCTAGAGTGTTGACGGGGAAAGGGTGCTTGTCGATCTGCATCTCCTTAAGACTCAATCGTCCCTCATAAAGGGCTGATTGGACCTGTCGATGGAAAACATTGCAATCATTAGTAGTATGAGAATAAGAATTATGCCATTTACAGTATGCCGTACGCTTAATCTCATCCACTAAAGATAAAGTATATGCGTTCTTAATGCATCCACCTTTATGTAGCTCATCAAATATTTTATCGCATTTGGCTACATCAAAGGTGTATTTCACATCATCTTTCTGATTCTTATAAACCGGTTTGAGCGAATCACAAGCAAATGATTTGGCCTTAGAGGCCCAAACAAACTCGGCAGCCAAGATGTCATTGGAATCATCATCGGAGCTATCCGAATCACATTCCACGACGTGCACGCTACGGCAGGTCTTGTAGTCAAGTTTTATTTTTTTGCTTCGGCTTTTTTGAGCCGAAAGACCTTTGTTGAAGGGAGTGTAAGAAAATCGTATCCCTCCAACTTTTCTCTAAGATGCGACCGAAACAACTAAAAGCTAGGTCGGATAAGTCTTTTTCAGAAGTTGTTAAATTAAAGTATCGGTTCTTAATATCTCTAAACCACCGAAGATAGTCAACGACGGGTTCCTCTTTCCCTTGCCGAACCGATGTCAAGTATGACAACTTCAATTCGTTGTCCCTGAAGTAAAAATGATCATGAAATTTACGCTCTAACGACTCCCATGTGAAAATGGAGCCCGAGGACAATGATGAAAACTAAGAGAAAGCGGTTCCGGTTAGTGATAAAGAAAACAACCATACTTTCAAAGCTTCATTAAAACCCACTTCTTCTAGTTGCGCTACGTATTGACTAACGTATTCCCAAGTGGTTTGGCGATCTTCGCCATTGAATTTGACGAAGTCGGGAACACGCCATCCAACGGGATACGAGACCGAATCAAAATACGCGGGGTATGGCTTTTGATAAATTCGGTCCCTCCCCTTAAGGTTTATCCCTAGCGTTTCGTGAAATTGTTTGTTTCTCTTTAATGCGCGCCATATACTCATTTATGTTGGCAATGGGTGGCCTAGTGGATGCGACCGGTGGTGAAGGGTGTAGGCTTGTTTTTATGGCACTAAACAATTTATTAGGAACGGAGCCACGAGGGATACCCGTACCGCTTGGTGGGATAGGTGGTGTGCTATATGCAACGGTACGGTAAGGAAGAACAAACATAGCGAATTCATTCAATTGGCTTGTAGCCGGATTGAAGATGTTAATAATTGGCTCTACACTAGCGGGAGACACTACCAAAGCGTTAGTTTGCACATGAGAGGGAAATTAGATTATCCACTAAACGAGTTCAATGGCATGCCATATAGAGGTTGTTCTATGCTAGAAGTAGTGGGCACCGATATACTAGTAGGAGGATCTACATGTGCAATATGAGACGATGCAATACTAACATTTTTAGACTTAGACATGTTCTCTTAAATCATATATTGCATATCGTTCGTTAAGACATTTTCATATCGGCAAAGTAATACGAAAGGTCCTCAAAAGTAACGGGAGGGTGTGAAGATGTTCTTACATTGGCGTCACCCATGGTCGCGTCGTCGTCGACGGCCGGAAGAACAGGCTCCTTCACTTGTGAGATCGCGCCTTGGCGGTCCTTTTTGAAATACGCCAAGTACTCCTGCAGCTCCCGCTCTTCGCGCGCCTTGCGCGTCTCCTCGGGCAACTCCTCCAAGGATGGCATGGCAATGTTCGTCGTGTTCTCGGAGGTCATGGTGGAAACGACTATTCGGTTAGTGCAACCGAAATCACTCGTCCCCAGCGGAGTCACCAAAAAGTGTGTTGACTCCGAAATTCGGTCCAGGTCAACACACCACTCGCACGTCTGTGTGCGGGAACGCCGACGTTTCTTCAACGCCGGATTTGGGGCAGCATCTAGACAATCCCGCCTCGAGAGGGACCCCGTCGGAGGAGGATCATTTTAGAGATGATCCGGGCTTGGTCAGGCCAGCCGGATCGCCTTCAATCATCGCCAAGACGAAGGAAGAACATCACGAGGGTCGAATAAGGAGATTAGGGTTTGAGGAAGAACGAAATGTAAAGGCAAATTGTTTTGATCGATTGGGATAAACCTCAACCAGCCATGGGCCTCTGTTTTATAGAGGAGGTATGGTCTTTATCCCGCAGGGCAACTAATCCTATGAGTTAGAAAAGAAATTAGAATCAATCAGCTGAAAACTTTTCTAAATCAGCATTATCGGAGTCTCCAGTAAAGTGCGGGTCACTCCGGCGGTGGACACCCCATTGGCCTGACGACCTGAACCGTGGATTGAAACTGGGCTCGGAACAGCGACTGAAACTTTTTGGGCCCAAATTTTTAGCTCCCAAACCAAATTGAAACCAAACCGGTGCATCTTCTCACTAAACCAGACCAAACCATTCTCTTATATCAGCCCATTTCAGCCCATTTAAAATCAACCCAAATAGAAACCAGGCCACTCCAACCGGTTTGAAACCAAACCATTCCCAGGATTACGCACGCTCTCCATCGTCGAGGAAGCCCTCCGGAGCAAAACCGCCGCCAGGGATGACGCTCCGGGTAAGGGTGCTGCTGCGACGAGCGCTGGCGCCCGAGCCCGGGCACGGTCCACCTACCAGCAGATCATGGAAGGAGGTATGCCCGTCTTCAACAGTCTGCTCGAGAACCTGGCGGCAGCGGCCTACGTCCTCAACGAGTCCACCATGCCCGATAACCCCATGCTCAAAGAGATCTACGATCGTCTGCGCGTCTACCTCCACGACGCACTTAACAACCTGAGCCCTCGCTCTTACCCCAACACTCCGAGGTCCGCAGCACTCAGGGACCACGCACCGGCCAACGAAGCTCAGCCCACGACAGCCACAGCGGTCGAACCGAGGCCCAAGACCCTCTGCCACCGGCTGGCTCCATTCGCCAGCACCTCGGAGAGCATCGTGACGTCCATCACACCATCGACGCCAGAAGGCAAGGCTGGAGCGAGTGCTACGTCGAGTTTAGGCGGGAATGAACTCCCGATCGCCGCGATTGTTGACGCAGCTACTACCACCTCCGAAGCCCAAGCCCCGATGAGGTCGGGCCCCGGGCGTTCGAGACCCAGATCCGGAGAGCAAAGTTCCCACAGAGATTTCACGCTCCAACCAACATTGTCAAGTACTCTGGTGAGATCAATCCAACCCATTGGCTCGAAGATTATCGTCTCGCCTGCAGAGCTGGGGGGTGCGGACGATTTGTTCGCTATCCAGTACTTGCCACTCTTTGTGTCTGACTCGGACAAGGGGGTTGCTCGAGCATCTTCCTGAGGGCTGCATCCACGACTGGACCGACCTCTGTCGCATCTTCGTCAACAACTTCCAGGGACCTACACGCGCCCAGTTAACTCTTGGGACCTCAAAAACTACAAATAGAGGTCGGACGAGTCGCTCTGAGACTACTACAACGCTTTTCGCACAAGCAGAACGAGCTGCGCGTCGTAAGTGACGCCAACGTCATCAACGCCTTCACCTGCGGCACGACATCCAACCCGCTCATCCACAAGCTGGGGTGTAAAAACCCTCGGACGGCCCGCGCTCTTCTTTACATCGCCACCACTTTCGCCACCGGGTTGGAGGCTGTCCAAGCCAACTTCGACCGGGATCGGAGCAAGGACAAGGAGAAGTCCAAGCCTGACCACAAGACCGACAGCCGCTCCGACCGGCACTTGGACCGCAGGGACGATCTAGCAGCAAGAGACCCAAGAAGAACCGGCAACACAGCAACGAGTTCGTGGTCGTCACCGAGCGACAACAACCACTTCGAAAAGCTGCTCGACAAACCCTGCACCAACCACTTGACCCCCGTCAAGCACGCACTCCGGGATTGCGATATGATGAAGCAGTAACTTCTGACCCGACTCTCGTCAGGCTCCTCGACCCGATCCTCCCGCGAAGGAAGTCGAGGGCAACATCGACGCTGCCTTCCGCGAGCCGAAGGACTGCCTGATGATCTTCGGAGGGCCGGTGGCCTACGAGTCTCGATGCCAACAGAAGCAGAACTGGCGAGAAGTCAACAGCGCTGACCCCGCTGTCCCGACTTACCTCAAGTGGTCGAAAGCCTCGATCACCTTCGACAGGTCCGACCACCCTGACTACGTGCGTAAGCCGGGGCACCTACCCCTGCTGTTCGACCCGATCATCGGCACCACGCGTCTCACCAAGATCTTCATGGACGGCGGCAGCGCCCTCAACATCCTCTACATCGACAACTTCAAAGCCATGAACCTCTCGGAGTCTGACCTTCGTCCAAGCCACACCACGGTGCCCCTGGGTCAGATCACCTTCTCGGTCACCTTCGGCGACTGCGACAACTTTAGGACCGAGAAACTCTCCTTCGAGGTGGTGGACTTCATCGGCACCTACCACGCCATCCTCGGTCGACCATACCACGCCAAGTTTATGGCCGTCTCCAACTACGTCTACCTCAAGCTGAAGATGGCGAGGCCCAAAGGCATCATCACTGTGGCGTCCCGCTTCAAGCATGCGCTCACCTGCGAGCAAGAAAGCTTTGAGTCAGCCGTCGCCCTCGTGGAGTCAGTCCAACTTGAAGAGATTCGCAAGACCAAGGGGTCAGCCCTGACCCTCGACTCCAAGCTAGCAACCTCTGCGCCCTTCGAACCCTCCAACGACTGCAAGGAGATCACCCTCGACAACACCGACCCGAGCAAGAAGGCTAGGATCAAGACAACGCTCTTCGACAAATAGGAAAGCGCGCTCATCGACTTCCTCGTCCGAAATCGAGATATCTTCGCCTGGGCACCCTCTGATATGCCAGACATCCTGAAGGAGGTCGCAGAGCACTTTCAACATCATTCCCGGGTCTCGACCAGTGAAGCAACGACTCCGGTGTTTCGACGATGAGAAACATCGGGCCATCAGAGAAGAAATCACTAAGCTAATAGACGTTAAGTTCATTCAAGAGGTCTACCACTCCGAGAGGCTGGCCAACTCTGTAATGGTTAAGAAAAATAGAAAATAGAGGATGTGCGTTGACTACACGAGTCTCAACAAAGCATGCTCAAAGGATCTGTTTTCTTTGTCGCGCATAGATCAGGTGGTCGACTCCACCGCCTGCTGCGAAACCTTTAGTTTTTTTATGCGTACTCCGGGTACCATCAGATCTCTATGCGCGGCCCTGACCAGCCGGCCACGTCTTTCATCATGCCGTTTGGTTCGTTCTGCTATGTCACCATGCCGTTTGGGCTTAAGAATGCCGGTGTCACGTACCAGCGCTGCTTGCAGAAGTGCTTCCACGACCAACTGGTTCAGAACCTGAAGGTCTACGTCAACGACATCGTCATCAAACTCGGCAAGCCGCTGACCTCATTGAAGATCTGGAGGAAACATTCGCCAACCTTCAGAGGTATCGCATCAAGCTCAACCCCAAGAAGTGCGTCTTCAGCGTTCTCTGCGGCAAGCTCCTCGGCTTCGTTATCTGCAAGCGTGGCATCAAAGACAAACCCAAGAAGATCACCTCCATCCGCTACCTCCGGCCCATCAACAATGTCAAGGGGGTTCAGAAGCTCACTGGGTGCCTGGCGGCACTCAGTCGTTTCATCTCTTGACTCGGCGAGAAGGCCATGCCTTTCTACCGACTCTTACGAAAGTTCGACTGCTTCATCTGGACCGTCGAGGCTCAGGAGGCATTCGAGCAACTCAAGACCCTGTTATCGACCCCGCCGGTCCTAACTTCGCCGACCCTCGGTGAGCCACGGCTCCTCTACATTTCCGCAACAACAAAAGTTGTCAGTACCGTCCTCGCCGTCGAGCGTCCGGAGGAGGGTCGGGCCTTGAAGGTTCAACGGCCCATCTACTTCATCAGCGAGGTGCTGACCGACGCCAAGACTCGGTACATCCAAGTGAAGAAGCTACTCTAGGCCGTCCTCATCACCAGCCGTAAGCTCCACCACTACTTCGACAGCCACTCCATTCGGGTGGTGACAAGCTTCTCACTCGGGTAGATCATCAACGGCAAGGACGTGGTCGGACACATCGTCACGTAGGCTATAAAGCTCATGGGCCACGACATCACCTACGTGCCTCGGCAAGCCATCAAGTCTCAAACCCTCACCGACTTCATCGTCAAGTGGATCGAGGCTCAGGAACCGCCGACCCCCCTGACTTCCAGCACTGGACCATGTTCTTCGACAGCTCCTGCAGGCTAAAGGCCTCAAGGGCTGGCGTCGTCTTAATCTCCCCGAAAGGGGACAAGTTTCAGTACGGGTCGTCAAAGAGCTCTCGGCACTCGTCCATATCGCCGAACAGTTTGCGGAGGCCGAAAGACACCACATAGGAGATGCGGCGGATACCGGCCATCCAGCGGTCGTAGACCTCGAAGGCCTCAGCCGCGACCTCAGGCTGGATATCGCCCCTTTCTCTCGACCCTTGGGCGCCCGAGGTCGAGGGGCTAGACGCCATCGCAGCCCCCACTTCCTTCTCGGGCCTTCTTCGCGACTTCGGCCGCGTCGGGTAGGGCCGTTTTCGTCAACCACCCCCCCCCCCCCCCCCCCCCCCCCNNNCCCCCCCCCCCCCCCCCGCAGCTTCCGAAGTAGGCTCCTGCGAGCCCACGTCCGATTCTGGCAGAAGAACCTCCCAACGCTTCCCAACGGCCTCTGCGCTCGATCCCCCTGCGCCCTCGGAGGCAGTAGGCAGGGTGTGGCCGGCCGACTCTTCGCGAACCGGGGACGAGGGCGTCTCCCACAGCCCTTCGACGTGAATGATCGGGGAAGATGCAGGCTCATCCTCGGCCTCCGTCATCTCGATCTCCCCACCAGCGTCGGCAGCCTGAGGGGAAACTTCTCTCTCTTCTTCAGCCGCTGCCTCCACCTGGGCTCCGTCGGTAGCAGCAGGGGGAGGCGGTAGCAGCATCACTTCACCGACCCCCGGGTGGTGGTCGACGGACCTTGAACCGAAGCCGTCGGGAGTGGCGCCACCGCGTGCACCACGGCCTCGGTGCCAGCATCGGCTCCCTCTTCAGCGGCCCCAGATGTCGGCGCGGGGACGACCACGACGGCGCGCAAGGCAGCAACCGATGACGGAGGCCTGCAAAATCTTAAAATAGGTCAGGCACAGACTAAGCTGAATAATGTTAACAACTAAGCTAAGGTGCAGGAACTTACGCCTTCGACTAGCAAGTTGGGATCCTTCGAACCCGAGCCGGCGCCGGTTGGCCCGCGCCGAGAGCTGAGCCACTCCCGCGCCCACTGTTTGGACCGCGGTGGCAGCAGGGAAAGCTCCGGAGTCGGACTTAGCGCCCTCCAAGCCCTCTGTCCTCGTCCTCTTGGATGGGGGCGGGATCACGTCTTCAGAGGACATCGAGCTCCCTACGTTAACGGGGACCACCCGCTGCGATCCGGTGGCCCCAGAGGTCGGGGTCAAGACCCCCGACCACGCGCTCGTCGGCGGCGAGGACTCGGCCGGCGGAGTGTCAACCGATCCTCAAGTCGGCGGGGCAGCCGTCGGGCAGACGATGGGGAACTTCCTCGAGCCCCTACCGCGCCGCTTCTGGATGGCTTTCTTCTTCTTCTTGGCCGGAGGCGTGCCCGCCACGCTCGCCCCGACAACGTCTGCGCCACCTGACCCTGAGGCGGGTGTGGTCTCCGACAGACCCTACGATGATAACAACAACTAAGTCCACAACTTCTACGTACGACCGACCCAAGCCACTCTACAAATTCGAATGACAAAGGCAGCAAGGGTCCAACTTACCAGGGTCCGGTGATCCTTATCCAGCGGCAGCAGTCATTTGGTCACTTCGTCTGCAGCCTCCCCCTCGAGCAGTCTTGCAACCCGCCTCACGACTTGCTTGTCCTCCAGCTCCATCTCGACCACCTCCCAGGTGTCGTCGTCCCTCCCGGCGTAATCGCCCATGGGATGGGCCCGGAGGCAGAGCGCCTAGATCTTGAGCAGCAGCGGCTTCAGTGCCTCCTCCTCAGCCGACACCTCCTTCCAGGCGTCGGTCACCTCGACAGGCGCGCGGCGAAAGGCCAGAAGTCTGGGGTCGGCATTCTTGATGTAGAACCACCCGTTGTGCCAACCCTTCAGCGATGTCTTCAACGACACCTTGATATACTCCTTGGCCTCGAAGTTCTGGAGCACGATCGTGGCGCCACCAACCCGTTGACCCGCGCCGCCATCGAACTACTGGCTGACGCGGAAAAAGTAGCGCCAGAGCTTGAGGTTCGGCGCGATCCCCAAGTACGCCTCACAGAGCGTGACGAAGACTGCAATCTGGAGGATGCCGCTGGGGTTGAGATGGTGGAGGCACACGCCGTAGTGGATGGCTAGCATGCGGAGGAAGACACAAGTCAGGAGCACCAACCTGCGCTCGTGGAAGGCGATGAAGCTGACGATCTGATCTGCCGCCGGCGCCAGCACCTCCTGTTCCTCCGCCGCCTCCCATTCGGCGGCTTTCTTTGACAGCAGCAAGCCGGTTTTGTGGTACGACGCGAGCGTCTCCTCCGAGATGGCAGACTTCATCCATGCAGCGTCCATGATGACGAAGACGGCGACGACGACGACGATGGCGAAGAAGACGAAGACGGGCACGGTGGCTGCCGGCACGAGCGCGGCGGCGATCGAGGTGGCGACGGCGAGCTCGAGCGCAAGAGCAAAAGGAGGCAAGAAGATTGGAAGCGCAGGCAACGGATGGTCGAGTGGACTTCCAAATCCCTCGCGCCATCCTTTTTAAAGAAGACCGGGGGGTGAGTGTTTCTCACCCCTACGACCCACAATGCACGACACGACGGTGCCGTTACTGCACCATCATGGGTGCGCAGGACGATGTGCACCCGTGGCACCGGAGCCCCGCCCGCTGACAGGTGGGACCGAGCGCCACCTCATCCCTTCACTGTGAAGGAGGTGACGTGTAACAGCCTGACACATCAGTAAATGGCTGTCAGGCGCCAGTTGATGGGACGCGCACGCGCGAACCGTCACGCTCCCTCGACCATTCGATCGGCACCAATCAACCGCCCGGATCCTGTGACGGTTACAATTCCCAGGCGCATTATCCGCCGTCCACATGGAGGGGGCGGAACCGCACGATCGTCGAAGCCGTTACCGACATCTGTTACTAACGCTGTGAGATCAAATCTCACGGATCAGGGCAGACGAGGGTCGGACGCCAAATCGATTGGCCCGACACTTGCCCGAAGCGCTGATCATGGGAAATGGCCGGCCTGTCCTGCCCGACCTAGGCGCGATGCTGATCACGAGACGAGACCGGCCCGACCAGTTCAATCTAGTCATTCATCTCAATACTCGACCGACGACAAAAATCGGTTTCGACCGACCTCGATGGTTGGATACTTTTATCTCGAGGACTAATCCCCCGACCGACCCTTCGGATCGCCCGGGGACTCGGGGGCTACGCTCTATGGGCACGCTCGCGCGCTCCCCTAGGATCGACGACTGAAGACCAATGACCAGGCGAGGATTAAACCCCGACCGACCCTTCAGTTCGCCCAGAGTCTCGAGGGCTATGCCCTACGGGTGCGCTCGCACGCCCCCGTAGGATCAGGCATCGACAACTATCAAAAATCAGCCCCGCGTCGCCTCAACGAACACTTGCAAACGACGCAGGACTCGGGGCCTACTGTCGGGATCATATACCCCGGGTACCTGCAGGCCCGGAGTCGATACGAAGACCCGGCCATGGGCTACGGCCCACGGGCCAATCTGCAGCCCATGAAGGACTTCACTGCATCGAGCAACCGAAGAACGCCCCGGCCCCCAGGGGTCGAGGCCGCGCGAGCATAAAAGCCCAACCACCGAATAGTCGGGGACACGTGACGACAAGACTCAACCAGCCAAACGGCTAGGAAGCCAATACCCCCACCCGACCCCTAGGGGTAGGCCATCGCTTTAAAGGTCAACTTTTGACGAGCACAGAGATTCCTGACAACGTACAGCAGGAGGCAAAGCAGCCCTGCCGGAGGTAAAGCGTTCCGGAAGGAGGTAAAGCGTCCAGACGATCGGTAAAGCGTTCTGACGAGCGGTAAAGCAAAACAAAAAAGTGTCATTTGTCTCTTACGACTGACAAAAGACGATCGAAGGACACCGACAACCTGCTCCGACGCCAGCGGACGCTAGAGGATCAACTTCGGCGATGACCACGACCCCACCCGTTGGAGGGCCGCTAAGTTCCATAGGCGCCAAGTTTGTAACTCCGGTCCGACCCTTATATAAAGGGGTACCAGGGGCCTTAGACGATGAGTTTGAACAAGTCATTGTAACCACATCCACATACGGGCGCTAGGGTTCTTGCTCGTGCCAAGACCTTTCCGCCATTGTACTCGCATTCCCAAGTTCATACGATTCATCCACTCTTGGGCGTAGGGTATTACGCCTCCGTGGTGGTCCGAACCAGGCTAAACTCTGAGTATTTCGTAGACTAGACCGCCTCGAATACGAAGAGCGCACCGTATCTCCCTCCAATTACGTAAATTCTACTGTGCCAGTGGTCAGAACACCGACAATGTTTTTCTACATCCGATTGTTCTAAAATTAGTTCATTTTTTACTTTTTATTTTATTTTAACTTTATTATTTTTACTCTTTTAAGAATTTTTCTACTTGTTACTTTGTCATTATTTTTACAATTTTTTAATTATGTTTTTATATATGTTTGCTTTCTTTTTAGTTCTTATGTACTGGTGTACAACTGTACATCACTCAAAATATTTGGCACAATTTAATTTATTATTGGAACAATTATTTTTTACTGCTGGAACAATTAATTTTTTGATGTTGGAACAATTAAGTTTTTCTTTTAAATTATTTTTTCGTTTTCTTTCTTATTCTTAAATTTTTTCTTTCTATTTATTTTCTTTATCTTTTATCTTAAATAATTAAAATATTTTTTTATCAGATTGATTTTACTTTTGGAAAAAAAATTACTTCCAAAATATTTTATTTTCACCACTGGAACAATTGAATCTTGCTGATAGAACATTCGATTCATTATGATGGCGCTTTTAATTTTTTTAAAAAATAAAAAAGTATATTTGTTGGGATCTTTTTTCATTACTTATAAAAATATGGTGATTTAAACCACCATCCTTCTTTATCAGTTCATCAAAAAATTTGAAGAAGAATGCCTTTTCTATTACTAGCACCGATATCCGTGCTAACGCTACGTTTAAAGAAAAAATATTAAATTAAGAAAATATTATATTAAAATTAAAATTATAAGTTTCTCATTATTCATCACTATAAAAAATTAAAGTTTACATGTATCATATCTAAAAGTTGAAGCGCTTTAGAAATTTCTAAAAAATATAGGTATATTTTCTTTATATTCATTATCTTGGTACTTTAATTATTGTAGCAGAAATTTAATCCTGAGTATATTTTCATTCTGCATATGTATCAATATGCATCATGATCGGATCAACACACCTATTTTAATATTATGCATAAAAATAGTAAAAAAAATACTCACAGTAAAGATTTGATTGACTAATGTTTTTCCATCCCAACCATATATAAAGTCCATAATCATATATGGTTGGGGCCGAGGCGGATCGGCGGCGCCAAGGCAGAGAGTAGCGCCGAGACACAGCGGCACGGAGAGGCGGAGCGGTGGCGCCGAGCTCTGTTTTTCATCTGTTAATATGGTAACAACTGTCTCAATGGATGAAGAACGAGCTCTGTCTTTCATCTGATGCACCTAAACTGATCGGATGTAGGCGATCAGGTGACGGACGTGTTAGGCTAACAAATTTTGACGATCAGGTGACGGACGTGTTAGGCTAACAAATTGAAAACAATTTCAGTTTTCAATGCTATGGAGCAGAGGGATCCGAAAGAGGTTAACAAATTTCAGATTTCGATGCTAACAAATTTCGAATGGATGTAGAGGAATTTGTATATTTTTGTTAGCAAACAATGTTTTTGTGGGTCCAAAAAGAGGAGATCTGGAAGAGGTTAACTCTTAGATTTGTAATTGGCTGTTTGGAGAGAAATTTGATCCATCGGACTTGTAAAAAAAAGACAACTCTAAGTGTATTTTGCTGTGTGCACGTAGTGTAATCATCTCTGTTAGGGGCGTTTGCTGAGTGTACGTAGAAAAGAAAAACTGTGCCTTTTAAAAAGTAGAGATCAATTTGTTCTGTTTTAGTTTTGGTCCAATGTGTCTTTTAATTCGGCCCACTTCGAAAAAAGGAAAAGTGTAAAACAGGACAGCGCAGCGGATTAATTCGGCCCACCATCAGTAGCAGCAAGGAAAAGTTCAGCGCGGGGGATGGGCGTTTGGAACGCAGAAATTTCATGATAATTTTGTAAAAAATTTACAGGAATCAGTTTAATTTCATAGAAAAAAAAATAAAAAATAGAAGAAATTCTTCATTTCAAACGAGGCTTTATTTGACTACATATAAAATAAATTAATATATCTTAATCGAGTCATACCCATGCAGCCCATTAGACCGACCCCTTGGCCAAGCACGGCCCGCTGGCCGTGCCAGGTTGACTCAGACACGAAATAAATCAAGTTGTGCCGTGCTTGAGCCGAGTCAATTTTTTCCATACTTGGGGTCAGCCCTTGAAGTAGGCCCATTTGAGCATCACTGCTGAGCTGTTCCATGACAGAACGTGTGGGGAACCGTCCAAGTTGAGTTCCAATTAATCGAATTAGCTTGATATTTAAACCGAACTCAAGCTCCATTCAACTAACGAGAAATCAACCCCGGTAGTCTCCCGATATGCTTCCCAAACACTACCCAGGATAATAGCATATCGGTATTCAACGTTGCACACATCACATAGGAATCCCACATACATACATATAAGTTATTACAAACCTTAAGTAAAAGTTTCTAATTGGAACAAGAATGAGAGCAGCAGGGTTGAAGTTTTAGCTCTCAAACTTTTTAAAACATAATTAAACAAGTACTAAGTTTTCATTAGATTCTACATGATGGGGAGTACTACACAGCGAAAAATATTTTAAAACAAACTGAAAGACAGTGTGCTCAGCCCACGAACACCACCGTCACGCAAAGGAAGAACACAGACTATTCATCCCCTTCGCCAACATCGGCAGGGAAGAAATAGCCAAAAACCAAATCAGCCTCACCTGCAAAACTTCAATATTGCAAAGGATCATGTATGAGACATTAGCAAGGATAATAATGCAATAAAGCTTAATTGCGAAAAAACAGTCGATATTACTAATTTAAAAGCGAAGCATAAAGTAAAGACTCATGGGCAACTAATTACTAAACTCAAGCAATTAAATAATTATACAAAATCGTAATAAGAGATGTGTCAACAATATATCTCTAATATATCCCACAACTTTACCATCATTGATTAAAGAAGTGAAGTTGTTAACTACGATGAAAATCAATGGACACCAAGCTTGGTCATAACCGAGACCGCGGTGATTCGAACCGATTATACACCCTGCAGGGGAGTTCAACTGTACCCACACGACTTGAGGACCATCCAGCTTATGCAACTCGCGACGTCGCATAAGAGAGTACTCATGTCAACCTTTCTCTCATCCATTCCCGAACGGTTGGACAATCGACATGTCAGGGAGGACCGGTCCCGTGTCTCGTGGGAGCCCAGCGGTCACTCGTGCGTGTCAGTCAAGACATGCCGTCATGGGCCAAACGTTGGTATGCAAATGAGATATTCGGCTTGTCTTACCATTATATTCGATATGTGGTATGAACGAAAAGTGCTTAGGCCAACAATTAACAACGGCCGGTCCTTAACCGACACAGACAGGGCTACCGTACACAGGACTCCTTTCCTGCTGCCAACCTATACTTCCCTGTCCGGTCTCCACTTCGTCATCTTCAAGTTTAGACCAACTATATGGGTAACAAGTTGAATAAAGACCCTATACCCGCGAAAAGGTGGTGACCTTCCACCGATTCGACTTCTATCGGTCTAGGCATGGCTAAGCAAGACACACCGGATCTAAAACTAACAATCCAATCTATATACCTA
>BCLF01000038.1:1039553-1053317 GCA_001602275.1 Zoysia japonica
AACTTCAGTTCCCAAGCTCGGATGAATTTCAAACTTTGCAGGGTTGAAGAACATTTTATGAGGAACAACTTTCCTTTTTGGAGCATCTTCAAATTCACAGCGGATTAAAATCTAGGAAATTCGAAAGGCAGATGACTGATTTTTGAGGAATTAAAATATTTGGGGACTTACATTTTTGGTTTTAAAATTTTTACAAAAAAGATCCCTATATACTTTCTGAACCTTGTGATCATTGACAAATAATAATTGTTTTAGATATTACTTTGAATTTTCTTGAACTTGCTTTCTTTGAAATTTTTTTTTTTAAAATTCACCTCAAATTTGAATTTCTAATGACTTCGGTTATTTGAATTCTAGTTCAAATTTGAATTTTGTGATTCGGAACATGAGGGATGTTACAGAACGCCCGTTTGGCCATCTGTACTTTCATATCAATAGCACTTAGTTGGTTTCCCACAGAGCATGATTTCCATGAAGCTTTGGAACCATACAAGAGTAACTACAAATCTAATTTTTAGGAATAAAAATTATACCATTTCAATTTTAACTGTCACTTTATAGGATTAGAATTATATATGTGAATAATTAACATTCTCGCTTTCTAATAAATCTTTCACGCTTTCAAATATAGATCTATATCTCTTCTCTTCTCTTGTCTATTGTGCATCATACCTTTTTTACTCCGTAATTAGTAAAAGTGAGCAAACGGAGTAATTAAAATTGTCCATGCAAAAATTAACTTTGCAGGCAATAGTGTTGGAAATGCGCGGCAATAGTGTTGGAAAAAAAGATCTCAAAATCGAACAATGTAACCACTAACCAGTACTTCAGTTACATTTTGGTGAACCAAGAAAAGATCATTCTGATATATTCTAGGATCTCCAAGGATCTCGTCACCCCAGTTCTACAGTTACTCATCTTTTTCATACAAAAACCTCCTCCTACACGGTACTCTTACCATGGCCACCACCGCTCTCGCCACCCTCAAAACCCTTCTCGCCATCGCCAGACGCCGCGCCGACCTCTTCATCACCGCCGTCGTGGGAAGGCGGCGGCACGAGCGTCAACCGGAGTCGCCCGTCGGCGCGGGACGCCTGGAGCGCGACCGGGTTCTTGGCGGCCACCTTCCGCAGCACCAGCCGCCCGCCCTGCTTCTCCGGCACCAGCTGCACTCCGCGCCGCGGCATCGTCGGCGGCGGCTGGCGTGCCGGCTGTCGCGGTGGCGGTGGCTCTTCCTCCTCCGACAGCGTGCCCTGCTGCTCCAGCACGCGCTCCGGCGGCGAGAGCTCGTGGTCAGGACCGTGCTGCGGGAGCCCGGCCAGCGCCGCGGATGATGATGACCCGTGGCCGTGGTCGCTCTCGCCGCCGAGCGCCTCGGTGCACGTCGCCAGGGACACCTTGGGGCGAGGCATTGCGAGCTCTCGATCGGCTTGGATCTTCTCGTTGATGAGAAGATGGTGATGTCTGATGTGGCTTCTCTCCGACGAAATGAGCTCAGGTTTATGGATGTGCTTATGTAAGGATATCGGCCAGCAGGCAGTAAATTATTATGCATGGAAAGTACATATTTATGAGCTTCCAAAGCAAAGAAAGGTAAAATTGGAATCGTAACGGCGACACAGAGAACGCGATCCATGTTTTCTGATCCCTGGACTTGGTTTGGCGAATCCAGAGCGATCATATTTTGTTTGATTTTTGTTATACGGCGTGTATATATATAAGTGCAAATATTTCAAATCTCAACGTATCAAAATCTTCCATATTCACTTTCACGAACGTATCAAATAGGATAGGTTTGGATTGCTAAATTATATTGGAACGGATATGGAAGGAAATTTTCATTTGGGTATTAATTGTTTACGATTATAAAACCTGGACAGATAAAGATCGCATCACCCTCTTTCAAAAAGAAAATAAAGATCGCATCACAGTCGTGATGCATGTCTTAAGATTTCATTTTCTTTTCTTTTCAAGAGTTGCACAAAAGCAAAAAAAATTCGATGAAGTCATATCACAGTCGAGAGCCAAGCACCCTCAGCTTGTAGGGGTGTGTTTTGTTGGAGGATAAAGTTGGACTGTATAGTGCTATCCATAGGTTTGAAGATGAGGCCATTCAAACGGCTTGTTTCGTTGATTGGGTATGCGAATCCAACATTGTTTGGTTTGAAGGATGAGGATAGCTGTGGGATAGGATATATAACTACTTTAATTGTGAGTCTTACTTTTGTATCTTAATAATTAACAATACATTAGCACAACACATATAAATGCTCATATTTAGCAGTAATTAGTAGTTACTAATAAAATGTGCTAGACATAGGTAATCACTCTAAATATTAGCACATATATAAGATCAAAATAAGTAATACTGTCATGAATAAGTAATATTTTTTAGTTTTGCTACATGGATTAAGGGAGAGTGAAAAAGTAGAGTGTGCATTGGAAACAAAGTAGATGTGAGAGAATATTTTGTTGGGATATGACAATGACACTTTTTTCATGGATAAATTTTGAATTTTAAAATGACTTTTTGTCACTACAAGAAAATAGATCTTTAGCCACCAAGTTTTAGTGACCAAAAAATTTTGTCACTAAAAAGTGACCAAGATTTAACTTTTATTGTTAATATACATTTTTAGTGACCAAGATATAATATGCTCATGGATTGATAAATGCATTTAGTTATCAAGAATTCTCTAGATGCTATACAATTTAGTGACCAACATATCTAGTTGTTGGTTACTATATAAAGAAAATTGGGTTTGTAACACCGAAAGATTACAGATTTAGAAATATACCACAAAATATTTCAAGTTCACTTTAATACCATTGAAAAATTCTCTGTTTACAAATATAACACTCCGTCGCATTTTCCATCTATTCCGTCGTTAGTTCGGTCATCTCGTCTTCTTCTTCATCAGCCTGCTTGCCAACCACGTCTGGCACCGGACTTTAAGATGCAAGGACTACACGGCATGAGCGATGTCTGCCATTTGCATCTTCTCCTCCTCACCAAGGTTTACAAAACCGTTCAAAACCAGCCGGTTTTTGCGGTTTTTGGTGAAACCGGTCCAATCTGATTTTACTCGACGACCGGTTTTTGTTTTAAAATTTTTAAAATTTCAAAATTTGAAAAAAATCAGAATACCAAAAACCGGTGAAATCGAAATTTGAAACCATAAAAACCGAAGAAACAGGCCCGCCAACCGGTGAAACCGCTCGGCTAACCGGTGAAACCGACCGATTTACTGCTGTTTGTTCAAATTTTGAATTTTCGATTTAAAGCGGTTTTCGACCGATTTTTTCGGTTTTCACGATTTTCGTTAAACCGAGCCCGACCAGTTTTAGCGATTTAAACGAAATCATAAACCCTGCCCCTCACCACCACATCTGCATCTTCCCCGCTCCCAAATTCTAAAAAACTTTTCAACTTTTCTCTGTTCATCTCTTTCCCCGATCCAGGTTCTCTAAAATTCCTGTGCTCCTTTTCAAATTTGGCTTCTTAGGATGGTCCATCAGCTTGCTTCATTCTTTTTTCCGTCCTGTTTCCCGCTGATTCTTCAGTTCTGGGACTCCGTGGAACTCTACAAATCTGCCCCTGTTCTTAGATTCTTGATTCAATTCCCATACCTGTGCGACAAGATTCAGTATTGGGGCTTTTGAGTGGTGCGGACAGCATAAATGAAGCTCGGTGGAATTAGGGGGCTGTTTGGTTTGTTACATACGTGAGCCTTTCCAAATTCCCATACCTGTGCCATTTGCATAAATGAAGCTTGGTGGAATTAGGGGGATGTTTGGTTTGTTATCAAAACATGATTTATATGATTGCGTTTGGTTCGTAATCTTACCAAATTTAAGCTATTTGAGTATGACATGTGAGGTCTATAAATCTTCGATTTTTTTTTGTAAAAATGTGGCAAAACCGCCCCAAAAACACAGAACGGCTCGCCTAGGATCGATCTCGGATGATATTGATCAATAATACTCAAATAGTACAACACGAGTGATAATACAAAATAGGGAAAACCGATTGAAGTCTTACAGTAGAGTTCAAGTATTTTTAGAAGAGATAAGTTTAAAACATAACGGAAGCGATACAGAACTGATACAACGGTTTTCTACTATGAAACATATCTTGTCCTAACATGCTTTATTCCTCGCGACCGGAGTTCGGTGAGGAGAGAACCGGCTCACAGGACCAGTTAGCCAAAGGTTCACCTTCCCCCACTCCCTTGTCGCAACAGCTACAGCAGCTCCCTGCAAGAAGAGGTACAACACAACAAAAAAGAAAAACAACAAACCGTGAGTACTAATTACTTAGCAAAACTTATCCGTTAAAAATAACCAACTACAGCCTACTTTTAAGCATAAGAGACTGACTCATAGGGATTGCCATTTACATAAAGCATAGCACTGTTAGTGGATCCTTAATTTCAATTTTTAGCGGTATGTTAAATTCATGAAATGAAAATTTAATTTGCACTATAAACTAGAGAAAGCATGGTTGCCTAGCAAATACCTATACTAAGCAAACAAATCATATTATTGTTATTATTAGTCCAGTTGTTACTACGATGTCACTCAATGAATAACTGGTACTCGTTACTGTGATGTGCAGCGATTATAATCGATTTACACCAGCTAGGAAAATAAAACTAACACAACACGTACGCACTTCCCGAAAGCCGCACGTGGCCACCTTTTGCTCAACCCATAGAGCCGGTCCAAACAGGCGCACCTCTCCCGAGCACAGGGTCCTCCATGCGATCACCACGTAGGACATATCTATGGTTAGACACAAGGCTCTCATCCGCCGCCACCAAAAGAGAGGTGGGGGTCGTCCAACCACTACGGCGTTTTGCTATATCAGTTTTCTGGGTCCCATGTTCCCAGTATGTATTCGGTACGTTCAAACTTGCTCAACAAGCCCACACTCGAATCGATACCAATATGCACAGGTTATTGCAAAGTAGGATGAAAGATATTGAAATTCGAAAAAAAGTTAAATGATAAAGAAATTTGGAAAATCTGCTGAAAGGCAGATCAATTAACCAAATTTGGGGGTATTAAAGAAATATCTCCCGAGTTCCGATTTGAATGAAACTTGGTAGGAATGTTCTTGACAAGGTGTTCTACCATCCTACTGACATGCACATGCAGTTCCACGAGGAATGAAAAGATATTGAATTTCGAATCTGGTTACCCGATAAGATGACTTCGAAAAAGTCTACTGAAGGCAGATCAATTAACCAACTTCAAAGCTTTGGAAGAATTAGCTCCCGAACTCCTAAAGATGTGAAAATTTGCAGATCGGTAGAACAGAGATAGCTGAACAACGTTTGTATTAGGTTCCTGTTGAATTTTGCACTGGATTTGAAACTACAGGATTTGGAAAATTGATACTCATTAAGGAACCAGAGTTTTGGGTTGAAGTCTAAAGGATTTGGTCAACCTTAGTAATTTCATTCCAAAGTTTTGGTTCCTCCTATTTTATAGCTTTTGTTTCCAAAAATTATGAACTTTCTCCTTTTTGAAAGGTTTAAAAGCATGAAATGTTACAGAAAATATCGGGATCGTGTACCCCGGGTACTTGACGGTCTGCACTCGTACGTGTAAGACCCCGAGTTAGAGGTTGGACGGCAGCGTTCGGGCACGGGGTCGGACCCCCAAGGCGACCTACGAAAGCCGCATCAAGTCACGAAGGCGCCGACCTCCGAAAACCGACTCCTGGGGATTGACCCCTGGGAGGTAGGTACGGCATAATAGCGTATTTACCCCAGCGGCCAACTGTCAACTGCTCTGAAGGTTCGGGACGAGATTCACCACGGCGGCACTCCAGCAGAAGCCGCAGCAGTCGATGGACAAGACCCGACGGCACTGTGGCTGACACAGCAGTGCCGGACAGGCGCTACAGTGCCCGCCGCTGCGTGCGACGTGACGGGTCACGCTCGCGCCTGGGCAAAGCGAATGATGGCGACGACAGCGGAAGGGCCCACCTGTCGGCGAAGGCGGCAGGATTGCATAGGACCCACCATCTGTAACCCCGGGCCGCCCTATATAAGGAGGGCCCGGGGAGCGATAGAAAAAATAAGGAACCCACGGACAACAAACCAACGAGCTAAACAACGAACACCACCAGAGCCCAGGGTTCTCTCATCTCTCCTTGCGAGTAACCCCTCTCATTCGTGCTCCAAGTACTTTCGACCCATTCCGGATCCTCTCACAAAGAGAGAATCCGATCCTTGTACTATTATCGTCGAGATAATCCACTCCCTGAACGTAGCGTATTACACCGCTCGAGGTGGCTCGAACCAGGTAAAAAATCCTCTTGAGTCTTCCGTAGACTAGGCCATATCAAATACGAAGGCACACCGCCCCCACGATCGTATTTTTGTACTGTATCGGTGGTCAGAACGCCGACAATTGGCGCGCCAGGAAGGGGAGCTTTTCTCTTGGTGTGCTCTTGCATCGGTTTTTCGATGGCTTCCTACTTTGCTGTCGTGGGAGACACTTCGGTCTCCCACCTTCGCTTCGGGGGCTTCACGGTCGCTGTCTCCGGAGATGGCCGGTCGTGGCGAGTCCCCACCTTTGCCTCTGGCCAGGCCTTTCCCTTCGGAAGCCTGAACTTCGTCGCCAACGAAGGTGGCGAGCTGCGCCTCTAGGCTTCGTGCAAAAGGCGTCCTACTAGGTGGCGCCGGAGCCGTCTCACTCTGGGGCATGACCCGTCGAGGGAGTGCTTCACTCTCCACGCTCCGAAGGGCGCGGAACCGGCGACTCCCGGCAATACACTGAGCGCCAACCCGTCCCCGCGCCCCGCGGTGGACACCGTCGGCCAAGCCTGGCCGCCCCCGGGACGGACTGGCAGCCCCGAGCCTCGAGGCAAGGCTGCAGCCGGACCCAACGACGTGGCTCGAGACCGGGGACGGTCCACCCACCAGCAGCTCGCAGCTGGAGGGCCGCCAACCTTCGACGCCCCGCTCGAGAACCTCGCGGCGGCAGCATGCGTCCTCAACGAGACCGCTGCTCCCGAGGAACCAGTGCTGAGGGAAGTGTACGACCGCGTACGCTTCTACCTCGGCAGCGTGCTTCAACAACCAGAAGCGTCCCTCCGGCCTCAGCAATCGGAGACGAGAAGCAACCACTGATCCCAGGATCGGCGAAGCTC
The DNA here is from genome assembly GCA_001602275.1 of Zoysia japonica. NCBI lineage: Eukaryota > Viridiplantae > Streptophyta > Magnoliopsida > Poales > Poaceae > Zoysia > Zoysia japonica. The sequence continues at coordinate 1,046,719 of BCLF01000038.1, forward strand.
GGCGTACGACAGCCGAGTCGAGGAATGAAACCCTCGACATCACATGGGGTCAGTCCTCCCGCGACTCGGCCCCAACCGCGACGCCCGCGGCACCATCGACGGAGGCGCTCCTTCGACCGCTACTACCGGCACGGCTCCCTCGACTCCAGAAGCCCAAGCCCTGATGGGGTCGGGCCCAGGGCGTTCGGATCGCTCATCCGGCACGCGAAATTCCCGCATAGATTTCGTGCCCGGACCACCATCGGCCGCTACAACGGGGAGACGAACCCCGTCCACTGGCTTGAGGACTACCGCCTCGCCTGCAGGACCGGAGGAGCAGACGACCTGTTCTCCATCCAGTACCTACCGCTCTTCCTCATTGACTCGGCCCGAGGGTGGCTCGAGCACCTCCTCGGGGGCTGCATCCAGGACTGGAGCGACCCTCGCCGAATCTTCGTCGGCAACTTCCAGGGGACTTACACGCGCCCAGGTAACTCCTGGGACCTTAAAAATTGTAAGTAGGAGCCCGGCGAGTCACTCCGGGATTACATCCAGCGCTTTTCGCGAAAGCGGAACGAGCTCCCCGACGTCAGCGACGCCGACATCATCAACGCCTTCACCAGCGGCACGACGTCCAAGGCGCTCGTCCACAAGTTGGGTCGAAGGAACCCTCGGATGGCCCGAGACCTCCTCGACATCGCCACGACTTTCGCCATCGGGGAGGAGGCCATACAGGCCAACTTCGACCGAGGTCGAGCGAATGATGAAAGGTCTGGGACCGACCGTCGGGGCGATCGACCCCCCGACCGGCCTGCCGACCGCCGCAACAAGTGAGGCGGCGACAGTTCGAGCCGCAAGACGGGGAAGGGCCGACGCCACGACAACGACTTCGTGTCAGCCGCTGACCGGCCGGCCCGACCCCCGGCCAAGAAGTCAGCCAATCACGATGGCCACTTTGAGAAGATGCTTGACCGGCCCTGCCCCAACCACTCCGTGCCGGTCAAGCACACCCTCTGGAACTGCCACTTGGCAAGGAGGTTTTTCAGGAGCGGATTCCAACTCGACTCCTCGGCGGCTAAGGTCGACCCTTAAACCAAGGGGGCTGAGGACGACGCCGACGCAGCCTCCTCCGAGCCGAAAGACTGCATTATGATCTTTGGCGGCCCCACGGCCTACGGCAAATCCCGTAGCCGACAAAAGAGGACTTGGAGGGAGGTCAACGCGGCTGACCCCGCTGTCCCCCGCTACCTCAAGTGGTCCGAGGGTCCGATCACCTTCGACCAGGCCGACCACCCGAACCATGTTTCGAAACCTAGGCGCCTTCCGCTGGTACTCGACCCCATCGTCGGCTCTGTACGCCTATCAAAGGTGTTCATGGATGGAGGGAGCGCCCTCAACATCCTCTACGCCGACGCCTTCCGGGCGATGAAGCTGACGGAGGCCGACCTCCGCCCGAGCCACGCTCCGTTTCACGGAGTCGTCCCCGGGAGCTACGCAACGCCCCTTGGGCACATCGCGCTCCCAGTCACATTCGGTGACCGGAGCAATTTCCGGACTGAGTCGCCCACCTTCGAGGTGGTCGACTTCACCGGCGCCTACCACGCCATCCTGGGCCGACCATGCTACGCAAAGATCATGGTCATCCCCAACTACATCTACCTGAAGCTGAAGATGCCCGGGCCGAAGGGCGTCATCACGGTCTCATCGCGCTTCCAGCACGCCCTCGCGTGAGAGCAGGAAAGTTTGGAGCTGGCCGCCGCCCGATCTGGCTCGACCAAGCTAGACGAGATCCGCAGGACCAAGGGGTCGGCCCTGACGCTTGACTCCAAGGCCTCATCTTCGACCTCCTTCAAGCCCGCCAACGATTCCAAGGAGGTGGCACTCGACCCCGCCAACTCTTCCAAGAAGGCTAGGGTCGGAACAACGCTCTCCTGCGAATAGGAAAGCGCGCTCGTCGACTTCCTCATCCGGAATCGGGACGTCTTCACCTGGGCACCATCGGATATGCCCGGCATCCCGAGAGAAGTCGCGCGAGCACTCGCTTGATATCATCGCGGGCTCTCGGCCTGTCAACCAACGACTCCGGCGTTTCGACGACGAGAAGCGCGGGCCATCGGGGAAGAATTGACGAAGCTCCTAGATGCTAAGTTTATTCGAGAGGTTTACCACCCCGAGTGGTTAGCCAACCCTGTAATGGTGAAAAAGAAGAGCAAGCTATAGAGGATGTGCGTTGACTACACGAGTCTCAACAAAGCCTGTCCAAAGGACTCCTTCTCTCTCCCGCGCATCGATCAAGTGGTGGACTCGACCGCCGGGTGCGAAACCCTAAGCTTTGTCGACGCGTACTCTGGATATCACCAGATTTCCATGCGCGAGTCCGACCGGCCGGCCACGTCCTTCATCACACCCTTCGGATCCTTCTGCTACATCACGATGCCATTCGGGCTCAAGAACGCCGGCGCCACGTACCAGCGCTGCATGCAGAAGTGTTTTCACGACCAGCTGGATCGTAATCTGGAGGTCTACGTTGACGACATCGTCATCAAGACTCAGCGGACCTCCGACCTCATCCAAGATCTGGAGGAAACGTTCACGAATCTCCGGCGCTATCGGATCAAGCTGAACCCCGAAAAGTGCATTTTCGGGGTACCCTCGGGCAAACTGCTCGGCTTCGTCATCTCCGAGCGGGGGATTGAAGCAAACCCCGAGAAGATCTCCGCAATCCTCAACCTCGGGCTCATCAGCAACATCAAGGGCATCCAGAGGCTGACCGGATGCCTGGCAGCCCTCAACCGCTTTATTTCAAGGCTCGGCGAAAAAGCGATTCCTTTCTACCGGCTGCTACGAAAAGCGGAACGGTTCACCTGGACCACCGAGGCCCAGGAAGCCTTCGAACGGCTCAAGACCCCGCTCTCATCACCGCCGATCCTTACATCCCCGACCCCAGGAGAGACCCTTCTCCTCTATATCGCGGTGACCTCGAAAGTCGTCAGCACTGTTCTCGTCGTCGAGCGAAGCGAGGAGGGTCGGGCTCTGTCTGTTCAGCGGCCTGTCTACTTCATCAGCGAGGTGTTGGCCGCCGCCAAGACTCGGTACACCCAGGTGGAGAAGCTGATCTACGCCGTTCTCATCACGAGCCACAAGCTGCGGCACTACTTCACGAGCCACTCCGTCCACGTGGTCACCGGCTCCCCACTCGGGGAGATCGTCGGTGGCAAGGACACGGTCGGGCGCATAGCCACGTGGGCCATGGAACTCATGGGGCTCGATGTCGTCTTCGTCCCTCGGCAGGCCATCAAGTCCCAGACCCTGGCCGACTTCGACGCCGAGTGGACCGAGGCTCAAGAACCGCCGACCCCTGGCAGAGTCGAGTATTGGACGATGTACTTCGACGGGTCCTGCATGCTGAAGGGCGCGGAGGCTGGGGTTGTCCTGATCTCCCCGAAGGGGGACAAGTTCCGCTACGTGCTGCAGCTGCAGTTTCGCGCCTCCAACAACGCGGCCGAGCACGAGACGCTACTCCACGGTCTGCGAATGGCCGTCACCCTCGGCGTTCAGCGGCTCTACGTCAAGGGCGATTCCGAGTTAATCGTCAGTCAGGTCATGAAGACCTTCAGCTGCCGAGATCCGAAGATAGAGGCCTACTGTCAAGAGTTTCGCAAACTCGAAGACAAGTTCGATGAGCTCGAACTCCATCACATTCTGCACCAGGACGACGAGGCCGGTGACGCCCTCGCCAAGTTGGGTTCGAAGCGTGAACCAGTCCTCGATGGCGTCTTCCTCGAAGTCCTCACCAAACCCTCCATCAGGATCGTCGAGGGTCCGCCCACCGAGGGCATGAGCAGTGAGCCGACGCCAGGCCTAGGGGCAGAGGTCATCGTCCTCGCCCCCGACTGGTCCCGCGATATCTTCGCTCACCTACAAGACGGCACACTTCCGGCCGATCCCAACGAAGCCAGGAAGGTCGTGCGCCAGGCCAAGGCCTACGTTATTTCGGACGGCGAGCTCTACAAACGAAGCACGAGTGGGATACTGCAGCGTTGCATCCCTCAGGAGGAGGGCATGCACCTGCTCGACGATATCCACTCGGGCATCTGCGGTCACCCCGCCGGACCTAAAACCCTTGTCGGCAAGGCCTTCCGCCAAGGTTTCTACTGCCCGACGGCAAAAAGCTCGTCCGAGCCTGCCAAGGTTGCCAGTTCTACGCACGGCAGACGCACCTGCCGGCCCATGAGCTCCAGACGATTCCGATCGCCTGGCTATTCGCTGTCTAGGGACTCGACATCCTCGGACCGTTCAAAAAGGCGCCCAGCGGCTTCACCTATCTTCTTGTCACCGTGGACAAGTTCACCAAGTGGATCGAGGCTGAGCCGGTGCCCAAGATCACTTCAGCCCGAGCAGTCGGTTTCATCCGCAACATCATTTATCGGTTTGGGGTTCCGAACTCCATCATTACCGACAATGGGGCACAGTTCACCGGCCGACAGTTCCGGGAGTTCTGAACTTCGCCTCCGTGGCGCACCCAAGGACGAATGGGCAGGTCGAGTGGGCCAACGGAATGATTCTCCAAAGGCTGAAGCCGCGGATCTACGACTCCGTCAGGCAGGCGGCCGGACGATGGGTGAGCGAACTCACGTCAGTCCTCTGGGGTCTGCGAACGACCCACAACAGAACCACCGGGTTCACACCATTCTTCATGACGTTCGGAGCAGAAGCGATGCTGCCGACCGACCTCGACTACGACTCTCTGCGAGTTCGAGCCTATGACGAGGAAAGGTAAAAGAACGCGCTGCAAGACAGTCTCGACCAGCTGCAAGAGGCGCGCGAAGTCGCTCTCCTACGCTCCGCCAAGTACCAACAGAGGCTACGACGACTGCACGCTCGGCGCGTCAGAGGTCGAGCGCTGAACGTAGGAGATTTAGTGCTGAGAAGAGTGCAAATGAAAGCCGACCAGCACAAACTGTCGCCCCCCTGAGAGGGACCCTTTGTAATCAAGCGTGTCTTGAGGCCCGGTGCTTACAAGCTAGCAACCGAAGACGGCCAAGAACTCAAGAACGCATGGAACATCGAGAACCTCCGAAGGTTCTACACTTAATAAAAATAGCTAAGTTCTTGCAACTTTACTCTCGTTCATCGTTTTTGGGCTGCGAGCCGTGGCCGTTTCGGCCACACCCCGCACCCGGAGGCTACTTACCTCCGCCCTCTCGAGCGTCGAAACGTCCAACCTCGCTCAACGCTTTTCGATTTTTTATGGCGGGGCGCCGCTCCCCGTTAACCCTTTACGTCATCTCCGTTTTTCCGCTTCGTTTTCGTTTCTTCGGGGTCGGATCCCCGACCCGCGCCGAGTTCGCGGGCGACCCCAGAGCGATAAACTTCGCGCGCGTTTTTCGTTCGAAGCCTCCCCGCAGCTATACTATCTACGATCGGGAGCCGATGACGCTCTACGGCTGTATCGGGCCCGACACCCGATCCTACGAGCTATACTCGACCCGTTCGTTTGATTGATGCCCAGCGGAGTACGAAAAACAGTCGCAACAAGCGAAGAGGGGTCGAAAACTCGAATTCAGTTGCACAAAAATAACTTCTCAATCGATATCTTTTATTACAACGACGTTTCTTACAAACTTAAGATTTATACATAGGGGAACGAGCCGAATCGCTCGGGCAAGAAGACCTCCGTCTTGAAGTCGGCGACGGCCTTCGCCCCCGGCTCCTGCGTCTCCACCGAGATCGCGTCCAGCTGCTCGTCCGAGTAGCCGGACGCGAAGCCCTCGACGACCCTGCCGAAGTCCCCGTCCGGATAATGGGAGCGAACCAGGACTAGGGCTGTCGCGGACCCGTCCTCCAACGCCCTCATGACGACGTTGGAGACGATCCCCGGGAGTTGATGCAGGGCGTGCGCGAGGACCCCCGTCAGGACGGAATCCTCCGGCACGCCGGAGTATAACTTCTTGAGGAGGTTCAAACCCGCCGAACTTAGGGTCTGAACCTCGCCCGCCAATCCTGCACTCCAGACCGTCAGTAAAACAAACCAAAGATGAAACTAAGTCAAAAAGAGGTCCGCCCTTACCGTCTCGCTCCTTTTCGGCGGCCTCGACGGTCTGCCCCGCCCGATCGAGGCTCTTCCGAAGCCGCTCGTTCCGGACTTGGGCCGTCGAGAGCTCCTCCTGGACTCTAGCGGCCTCCTCGCGCGTCTTCCCGAGCTCCGTCGCCGCCTGCTTGACCTCGGAATGCAGCGCTACCCGCTCCGACTTGAGGAGGTCGACCTGCTCGAAAGCACGGTCGCGCTCCTCTTTGGTGATGCGGAGCGTCTGCTCCAAGGTCAAGCGGACCCCCTCGGTGTGCTGGTGAAGGAGCCCGAGGCACCGCATCTCGGTGTCGTGCTCGGCGGCTTGACGACGAAGCCCGGCAACACCACGAGTTAAAACCTGACCCTGAGGTCGGACGAACGCGACACAACTTACCGACAACCGTGCGGTTGGCCTGCTCGAGGGCCGCCGCAACCCAGGTGGCCCGGGCGTCGGACGCCGCTGCCTCCGCGCGAGCCTTGTTCGCCTCTTCGAGGGCGACGCGGGCCGACTCCCGAGCAGCGAGCAGCTGCGACTGCAGGTTGGCCGTCG
>BCLF01000038.1:1053704-1069268 GCA_001602275.1 Zoysia japonica
CCCGGGCGCCGCCCACCCGGTCCATGAGGTAGCCGAATCCGTCAGCCACCCCTTCGAGCGGGAGAGGTCCTCTCCCAGGGATTATCCAGCGGCGGTCGACACCGTCGGCTCTTGCGCCCCGTCGACGCCCCGACATCGCTGCCCGAGGCCGCGGAGCCCGACGTCCCGACGACCTCCGGCAACTTGCCAAGGGCCGTCTCGCTGCAGTCGCGCCCGGCGATGGGCGTAGCTAGGGGCGACGGAACCACCACGCCCTCGAAAGACGCCACCGTCGATGACGGCGCCGGCAGCTCCGTCCCCTCGGCTTCTCCAGCATTGGGCGCGGGGGACGAGTCCGCCTTCTCAGCCGCCTCCTCACTCCAGGCCCGGACCTTGGGGGCGGGAAATGCGACGTCCTCAGCGGCCTCCACGCTCGGGGGCTCCAGGCTCCCGGGGCTCGACGCTTCACCCCGGACCTCGCTGCCGGCCATCGGACCGCTCGTCGGCGCCCGAGAGGTGGCCTCCTGTGGCACCCCCAGCAACGTCGGACCCCTAGTCACGAAGAAACTCGGTTAGTCAGAAAACGAAAAACAAAGATGGAGCTGCGAAAGGCTCACCTCGCCGACCGCCGACGAATCCGGATGGTCGGGCGTCGCGGGGGGTTGGCTCCCCGGCGAGGTGGGGATGGCCGACGCCTGAGCCCGCTCCGCCGCAGCCACCTCGGCCGCTCGAGGCGGGGAGTCGACGGGGCTACCGGAGCTGACGGTCATCGCCTCCAAGGGGTCAGCCCTCGCCCTCTTCACTGCCAACCTCTGCTCCTGCTGCTGCTCCTCGGCTGAGGAGTTGACACCCTCGAGAGGGTCGGATTCTTCAGCGGCGGCAGTTGCGGCCGCCTTCGCCAGGGCGACCGCGCTCAAGCCCGCCGTCGAGTCGCCCTCGGCCCCCGTGCCGCGAGACAACCCCGCCGCTGGTTTCGTGGCCAAAGTCGCGGTTCCCGCACCGCTGGACAAGTAGTCCAGGAACCCGGGCTTCGCCTTCCGCTTCCTGCCGGTCCTCCTCGGCCTCGGCACCGCCGCGGAGCTAGACTCAGCTCTTCGCGGCGATAACTACTTCATAAAAAAAAAGGGAAAACCAGCACTTACCAGCTGGCGGTGGTCCCTATCGAGGGGATGAGGCCCCCGATCGAGGCTACCCTCGACGTCCTTGAAGACCATCGTGGCTCGGGCGAGGACGCCTTTGTCGGAGAGAGGCCGGCCACGAACCTCGCAGGTCTCGTCGTTCGGCCCTTCATATTCTCTGATGCTGTGCACTCGACGGCGCAACAGAAGGCTCAAGACGAAGTAAGAAGGCTGGGTGAAAACGCGAAGTTAACACACCCCTCCTTTTAAACAGCCCGCGCAGTTACTGCACCGCCCACGATCGATCGTGGGAGTAACTGCGCGATCGTGGGCTCGCGCCCCGACGCGCACCCGAGCCGTTCGCATCCGACCCGCTGACGAGCGGGCCCGAGCCACACCCCGCCGCATCCGCTGCGGCCAAGGCGCCAACGTTACTCTGACAAGACGGCTGTCAGAGTACGACTGGCGGGCGACATGACGCGGGCGCGCGAACCGCCGCATCACCGATGCCGTCCATTCGAATTCAAATTAACAGCCTGGATCGGCCGGCGGTTGAAATTCTCGAACGGTCCGATCGCCCTCCGCGTGGAGGCACGGAAGCCGTCCGAACCTCGTAACCATCACGGTGCGTCCGAATAAGGGGAAGCATGCGAACGAAGCTCCCCACGACTGGCTAACGACAAGCCGAGGCCACGTGGCCGATTCACACGTTCGGAGGCTGATCATGGCCTTCGCCTAGGCGCGACGCTGATCATGGACAGGGACCGCATCGAACCGGCCCGTCCTAGGCGTCCTACCGAACGAAAGTCCGAGAACGACCTCGGTCCGACCCCGACGGTCGGAACGACGCGTGCCCGCAAACGAAACTCCCTACGGTCGGCTGATCGACAGCCAAGGCTGCGTGGCCGATAAACACGATCGGGCGCTGATCATGGCCTTGGCCTAGGCGCGATGCTGATCATGGGCAGGGACCGCATCGAACCGACCCGTCCTAGGCGTCTTACCGAACAAAAGACCAAGAGCGACCTCGGCCCGACCCCGACGGTCGGAACGACGCATGGCCAACCCCCCGATCGCCTCCGGGCTCGGGGGCTGGACTCATAAAGCACGCTCATACATACCCGAAGGACCAACCCTCGCTCGAGGGCTCGGGGGCACCGCCCTACGGGCGCGCTCGCGCGCCCCCGTAGGATCAACCATCGACGAATGATGGTCCGCGCAATGCTTCAACCCACAACCGACCCTTCAGATCGCTCGAGGGCTCGGAGGCTACTATCGGGATCGTGTACCCCGGGTACTTGACGGTCTGCCCTCGTACATGTAAGACCCCGAGTTAGAGGTCGGACGGCAGCGTTCGGGCGCGCGGTCCGACCCCCAAGGCGACCTACGAAAGCCGCATCAAGTCACGAAGGCGCCGACCTCCGAGAACCGACCCCTGAGGATCGACCCTCGGGAGGTAGGTACGGCATAATGACGTATTTACCCCAGCGGCCAACTGCCAACTGTCCTGACGGGACAGGACGAGATTCACCACGGCGGCACTCCAGCAGAAGCCGCAGCAGTCGATGGACAAGACCCGACGGCACTGTGGCTGACACAGCAGTGCCGGACAGGCGCTACAGTGCCCGCTCTGCGTGCGACGCGACGGATCACGTTCGCGCTTGGGCAAAGTAAATGATGGCGACGACAGCGGAAAGGCCCACCTATCGGCGAAGGCGGCAAGATCGCGTAGGATCTACCATCTGTAACCCCGGGCCACCCTATATAAGGAGAGCCCAGGAAGCGATAGAAAAAACAAAGAACCAACAGACAATAAACCAACGAGCTAAACAACGAACACCACCAGAGCCCAGAGTTCTCGCATCTCTCCTTGCGAGTAACCCCTCTCATTCGTGCTCCAGGCACTTTTGACCCATTCCGGATCCTCTCGCGAAGAGAGAATCCGATCTTTGTATTATTATCGTCGAGATAATCCACTCCCTGGATGTAGGGTATTACACCGCTCGAGATGACCCGAACCAGATAAAAAATCCTCTTGAGTCTTCCGTAGACTAGGCCATATCGAATACGAAGGCACACCGGCCCATGAACGTATTTTCTTACTGTGTCGGTGGTCAGAACGCCAACAGAAAATATATTCATGTAGAATCTCATTTTGTAGATTTAATTATAATGAACACAATGGTGCAAACTGATTGTAATTTAGATATATGGTTTGTGAGTAATTAGCATTTGAATATAATTCATCAAAGAATCTTAGAATGCGTGCTTACTCTGCCATGCTGCCACGTAGCCTTGGCCAGCAGCAGTTGGGCGTTGGAAGCGCGCGCGAGCGTTTTTCTCACCCCCGTGTGCGCCCGCGTATGCTATTGTAAACATTGGTAACGTCAAATTTTATGTTGATCAGTCAAATTTTGGTAGAAAATCAAACTGTAACTAAATTTCATTGACATGTCAAATTTTAGAAAAGTTTTTGTTGGTAATAATCCAAACACACCCCCCCTATGCCCTCCGGCTGCTCCCGCGGTGCGGGGTGACCAAGGGCGACTCGCACGCGTGATGTGGCAGCATCGGCGACGCGGCCGAGCAGTACTACGCGGCACGTGGTCTTAGGGGGCTGATGTGACACGGCAATGCCGCTGATGTGCTCCGACGAGTGGCCGGCACGGAGCAGCGTCGATGGTGGTCCAACGCCGACAGGCAGCGCCGTCGAGGCATGTGGCAGCTCAACAGCAACCAGCTAGTGAAGAACGCGATGAGATGACGGAGAGTTAGCCGGATGGATGGAAAAAGTGACAGAATGCTATATTTCTAGACGGAGATTCTTTTATTAGTATTAAAATAAATTTAAAAGATTTAATGTTATATTTTTAAACTCGTGCTCTTTCGATGTTACATAACTAATTTTTTTTCCTATATACATATAGTGATGATAAAGTTTTAGCGATTAAAATACGACCAAAATTTTTAGTAACAAAATAGTTACAGTAAATAATTTTACATATATAGTAACTAAATATTTGGTGACTAAAAATATTTTTTTAACACGTAGAGAGGAAGAGTAACAAAATAATCTTTTGTGAAACCGAGATGGATCGGTTTCCGTGGTTTATTCGGCAACTGCACAGCACAATACCTTGCAAGTTTCTCACAAGTGGTTGAGAGCCACGGACATGTTACTGAAAACTAATATCTTATAAATTGTTATCCCCGGTTGTTCATCTTATTTACAAAAATTATTTCATATGTGTAAACTTATAAATCATATTTAAATTATTTTATGATAAAGTAAATTAGAATAAAAATGGTATTTAGCATACTTTTTGAACAATACAAGTAGATAATAATAGCATTTAAATCAATAATAAAAATAATTTAATAACTACTCCCACCATTCACTTGTATAAGTTATTCTAGCTCCAAGTATGAGAATTAAAAAGTGAAAAATTATGATACATAATAAACAAAGATGAGAGAGATAGAGATTGATTTATTAGGATTAGAGAAATTATATTGAAAAGATAGAAAGATTTAATAGGAAGTGAGAATGACAATACTACTTCTGTTTCTAAATTGTTGTCACCGTTGCTTTTAACATCATCTTTTGATCATTCATTTTACTTAAAAAAAATTAAAAATCAACAGCAGACAGACAATAATTTAAAAAGGAGGAAGTATGCTTTTCTGTAAATTAAATTGTTCCTTTGTAATTCCTGTGTTCCAAACGAGCTGAATTCCTGTGTTTCGAATGGAAAGTATAACCATTTAGGCCTCGTTTGAAATGGATGAATCCTTCTAATTCCTGTGTTTTTTCATGTGAAATTAAATTAATTTCTGTAAAAATTTTATAAAATTTGTGTAAAATTTTTATAAAATTTCTGTAAAATTTCTATAAAATTTCTGCGTTCCAAATGAACCGTGTCGATCACTTAAGATCCGCCGCGCACCGGACACGATTTACGACCGCCACCACGAAGATCTCCCCGTCTCCCAATCGATACGCCGCAGGACGCATCCTGACCGTCCACCACCGAGCGCCACTAGAAAATTGCGCAGCATTGCCACACTTCTATTTTTATGCATATGTTTGATAGTCCTCACGTGACTTCATTTGTGGTTAGAGAGTTACAAATAAAAAAGTAAATCCATTTATCAGTACTTGTAGCAATTTGCTGATATTTTGTAAATATGCATCCATTACTCAATAACCCCCACGTGGATTTATTTGTGCAAATATGCATCCATTTTGTAAGCTCAATCATCATAAATTTTCTTAATTTGAAAAGATTTGGATTAACAGTTCAAAAAATACACTACAATTTCTCTCAGACATCAGTACAGTTTGACAAAAACGAAATGGCTGTAAAGAGGAGAAATGTAAGTTATCCTTTTATTTTTGACTATACCACTGAAATTTAAATATTTGACTGCTCAACATGAACATATACCACTGCACAACAATAATATAAATAGAATTGCCACCTAAAGGAGCATCTAACCTTTGTTGCTATTATTTTAAAAATAAAGACATATTATCCTCTTGACCTTCACAGAACAAAAAATCACCGTATAAATAAAATCCAATCCAGAACCAATGTGTCAATAGTATGCCAAGCGCTAAATCCAGGTGGGAACCCACCAACATCATTCCCCCGAAACGACCAGGTATGAATCACAATTTTTGAGATTATTTTCCATGCCTATGTGAAATAAAGCTTCATAACTTCTGAAAGTTTACAAATTAATGCACTATTCTTTTACTGATCTTTTGATCAAATTAAAACTCTTGTTTCAGATACTTCTTAATGCCATGGAAAGAAACTGCTAGATTAAAAAAAAAGGTTAATGAGCAATATCACTTAAGAAAAAGTTGGCACAATCAGAGAGAAAAATTAACATAAGCAGACAAAAAAAATCTATTACATTCTGCTTTGCAAGAGTAGGAGAGTGTAAGCAGCCAAGAAGTACAAGAGATTCAACGGTTGGTTAAAGCTGCCTTAGTACTTCCCAAAATTCATGAGGAATTTATGCCACTAAGTCCAGCAGACAACGGCTAGTTCCGACTTAGCCAGCAACAAACAATCTAAGTTTTTTTACGATATCAAGGGTATGGTATCCGATGGTCTTCTATGTGCTCTTTATTTTCATCCAATTCGAAGGTACTATTTTATCTACTGGTAGTTGCATGGCGATAATAGATTGTGTAAGTGGAGAATCCAAAGGTCACTAAACTCAAGTCACTTAACCTCGATCAAATGATTTGTTCCAGCTATGCTTTTAAACTCGAAATTGTGCAAACCTTCTGCTTGGCCATTTCTACAGCTACATGACCCTCCAACCTATAAAAAATTATGTGTCAAACATTGGAGCAGGTATAAGAAAACAAGTTTAGTCAACTATGAGTAGGATTTCTCTCTTGGAAGTGTTCAATGGATGCAATAAATAAGTTTAGTATAGTTCTGTGATCAGCTGCATCTTTGTTAAGAGAAGACAGAAGTGTCACAGCATTATTAAGCACGGTGGATGATGAGACAGTAATTATTAGCCTTCTCAGCAAGGAAGAATGGACAGGTTTATGCTGAGAGGATACAGTTTTAGTGTCCACAGGAACAAGCTTCTGCATTTGCTTTCGGATTGTCAGCACAAAATGGATAACACTAACAAACTGAAATGCAAAAGTATTAGGCATCAGTGGGAAAATATTCTAGCAGGCATTGTACAAATACTACGAAAGGAATGACATATAGACTTTTTTATTCAATAGCAATTAGCAGTGCATTGAACGCACAAGCACGCATGGTGATTTTTATTATTATTATTTTGAATGAAATATAAAGAGTCCACCATATTATCAACTCATCTAGCTTATCAATCATCATTAATCAACCATTATTTGTTTAGAGGACAAATGATTAACCTGCAAACCAATTTTTAGATTTACAATGCCAACCAGTTGAGCATGATTATAAAGACAGCTTGTGCCTTTTTTTCAGATTTCCGGATGAAATGTATAAACATCTCCATTTTCCTTTCCATTTTAACTCTGGTTATGATTTTGCATCAAATGTGTCCAAGGCCGCAGAGGTGGAGATGAATAGATTTAAATAGTTGTAGAGAGATACTTCAGTATGTCTAGAAAAATTTGGCGTATAGAATTCTAAAGCATCCTATTGGGCATTTCATCGAACAATATTCGAGCGGGTGAATAGAGCAGATGGAGGTGGAACATACCATGTTAATGTTGAAGTTGCAGTATCTAACTTGTTGCGTCCACGGCTTGCTGCGAGCTTGGATCATCGTGTAGCAAAGGGGACAGGACACTTTGCCCCAGGTTCTTGTTCAGCTCTTGGTGCGGCTGCTCCTCAGCCATCAAGGCAAGTTCTCCAGCACCAGAGTACTCTTGCCGGGGAGCTACGGGCTGGTAGATGTGCGAGCTTGGAAGCTGTTTCTAGACTACCGGCTACAACCAGATCAGTCGTCGGCCTCCATAACCTCATGTACAATAGCGAGAAGGGGGTGGCAGCTGGCGGCGAATGGGGGTGGCGGCGCTGCCTATGCAGATGAACGTGTAGGTGCCTTGCACGCAACGACGGAATGGCGTCTCGCGGGGGTAACAAGAGGAGAGTGGATGGGAGGACGGGGCGGCGAGCCCTCGGGCCTCGGCGACTATGGCAAGATGACCGGTCGGGGCTGGCGAAGGGAAGGGGAGCCGGGCGAGCGGAGAAGATTCGCGACCAATCGCGTCGGTAGGGACGCGGCCCGCTCCTAATCTGACGGCTGGTACCGAGAGTATCCTAGATCTGACGGTTTAAAGGTTAGTGGATGACGTGGCGCAATGGACGGTCCGAAAAGGGTCAATTCCTTGACCAGGATTCGTATTATAAAGATTTCAAATTCTGTTAGGTCTCTTTTGATTGAAGAAAAAAATTTCTATTTCTGCATTTTTACTATAAAATTGAACTAATTTCTGTGAAATTTCTGTTTAATTCATGGGAAAATATTACGTTCCAAAAAGAGCCTTTACTTCAACAAACGGTCGCCTACCATAAAGAACAAGCATGAGGAAATTCTGGCTGAGAAGGAAGCAGCGGAAGCGGAAACGTGGGAAAAGGATGCTCAGACCAGTAAGCTGAGGGCTGAATCAGAGGAGCTCCACGCTTCCATGTCCAAGCTCCAGAATTCCTGTGACCACCTTGAGGCTGTGCGTTCACTCAGGAATAAAGAGAGGAAAGGTATTCTGAAAGTGCTGGATGCCAAGATGGCGGGAGAGCTGCAATGGCAAGAAGGATAGTGACATTGAGAAACTCAAAGCTGATGTGGAGGAAAAGAAGCGGAAGATTGATCTTCTGAAAGAGGATGTTCAGCTGATGCAGCTCGCAGTGGCAGAGGCTCAGAAGCTGGAGAAGAACGGCCTCTGGACGTGGTTGTATGCCGCCGCCACAAGCATGATTGCTGCCGTCTCCTTCATCTGTCACTAGGTCTCACTGAAGCCTGCTATTTTCATTTTGATCATGCTGTGTGTTCCTTTTTCACTTGCCAATATGTAACTAACAACAATCATGTGGCAAAGCTCTATTGCTACGTGATGATGATGAATCAGCCGGTTCTGATATGAAATCAAACCATTGCTCGCATGGTGACGTACATTGTGTGCCTGTTGATGATCTTTTGAATGTCTTTGCTACTGCTTTGCATTAAGCAAATATGGCACCTATTCGTTTAAAATTATTCTGTCTGACCATGTCACCATATTAGTGTGATCATTACCTATTGCGAGCTCCCTCGATCGCCTTTGATCTTCTTGTTGAGATTTGAGATAGTGGTGTGGCTTTTCCGATTTCTCTCCTACGAAATGAGCTCGGAATTATGTGATTATGTAAGGATATTCAGCAGGCGGTAAGTTATTATGCATAGAAAGTAGAGTATATATTCATGGGCATTAATTGTTTAAGATTATAAAACCTGGACAGATAAAGATTCTGTACACCTACAAACCTTTTTATGAAGTCAAATTTCAGATGGGATGAAATCACAGCCAACAGCCAAACACCCTCAGCTTGTAGGGGTGTGTTTCGTTGGAGGATAAAGTTCGACAGCATAGTGCTCTCCATATATGTTTTTGGAGATGAGGCCATTCAAACGGCTTGTTTCGTTGATTGAATATGAAAATCCAACATTTTGTTTGGTTTGAGGTACGAGGATAGATGTGGGATAGAATGCATAACTGCTCTAATTATGCATCTTATTTTATATCGTAATAATTAACAGTATATTACCACAACACATGCCAATGCTCATATTTAGCAGTAATTTAGTAATCACTAAAAAATATGCTAAACATAGTTAATCACTCTAATCAGCACACATATCAGATCAAAATAAATTTGTAATCACTTATTAAGCATATATAATCTCATAGTACTAGTACTAAATAATACTCTCTCCGTCATCAAATAAGTGATGTTTTATGATTTAGCTAGGCACAGGGATTAAGGAATGAGGAAAGTTAGATTAAGGAATGAGGAAAGAAAGATAGTGCAGTGGAAAACAAAGGGAGTATTCACTGCAGCGGCTGTGGCTGTAGAAACTTAAATTTACTGTTGCCTACACTACCAACAGCCACAGCCGCATCATTGGAAAGCTGCAGTGAACACGCCCAAAGAAAGTAAAAGGAGAGATATAAGCAGTATAGTCTTGGAATGTGAGAATGACAATCTTTTCTGGATAAATTTTGAATCTAGAGTGATATTCTTTTATGGACGGAGGGAGTAACAAAAAAGGTAATCATCTGTAAAATATATTTTACTTGAAGAAGGTTTCCGTGCTCATCAAACAAAATTTTTACATTTAATAATAAGGTAATCATCTCTAAACTACTGAAGCATGAGGGTAGTACCACATTCAGTAGAATAGTAACAAAGTGTTTCGTGCATTATACAAGCATAGTTTTACTGTAACATGATAAAATTTGGCTCAGAGAGGCAAAATTTCAAGGAGCTAAACAGTAGATTATGCCTTAAAGAAAAAAGTTTAAGAAGTTTATTAGGATGGTCATTATCACTGGATTTCTTTTAAATGATACTAGGATTGTCAAGATTTAAAAAGATACTAGGATCACCAAATCTATGATTCAGTCAGTTGTCTTTATACAAATTGCTGATTAAGGGCGTGTTTGGTATAGCTCTGCTTCACCGTAGAGCAGCTCTAATCCAAAACTTCCTGGTGGAGCTACTTCTCTGTAGAGTTGGAGTTTGCTGTTGAGATGTTTGGCTAGATGGACGACGGTAACTCTAAAAAAGAGAGTTTATTGAGTTTGATTACCCTTCGTACCTTTGGTTGTCTCGAGTATTTTATTAGGATAAAAAAATTTCTTTTCACTCACAACATTGAACTCACACGTCGCACCATCATGTTTTGCACATGGTCAACATCATACCATTAGAGCATTATACAACATAATAGAAGCAAATTGACAAGTATTTTTTTAATAATATTCTATAAATAATATATAGTTACATAAATAATTATTACAATAATTCTATAGTTTAATTCCATGCAAGATAGAGTGAAGTTACCGTGATATCACAAAATGCATCCATTGTAATAAAACTTGCTTCCGAAGTTAAATTATCAGAGACATGTTGAAACACTGCATACTTGTTATATCAATTTCAGGCATCTAAAACATCTCACAAAAACTACTCAGTATTTCACAAATTACAACAGTCGCATCTCACAAAAACGATAACTTGGTGGTGCCTTTTCCTTCTTATGCCGTCGATCCGAAGTTTCATTAACAAATAGTTCGTATGCACGTGCTATGTCACGAGCAGGCAACGTGATGCAATCCACATTCGATACAGAAATACAATATATTCTTTTACATAACAAATAAGTTCGATACAATATAGGTATACCTGGCCAACGGGGCGGGCCGGGACGGCACGGCTCAGGCCGACGCCGAGGCGGCCCGGCACGGCCCGCAGGCCGACCACTCAGGCCCAACCACAGCCGGGTGACTTTACACGGGCGAGGCCATGCTTTCGAGCCTGTCGGGCTCGCAGCACTGGAAAAAATAAACTTTATTTTTTTTTAGATATTACTAAAAAATTAATTATATAATAGAGAAAAAAATAAATTTTCAACATAAATAAGTCAAATTACATATATTTTAATATTAAATTTTAATAAAATGATAAACGAGTCGGGTCGACCAGGCTAAACGGGCTCAAGAGCGGGACTGATCGGGTCAGTCTAAACGGGTCATGCTCGGGCCGGCCCAGTTGGCCATCTATACGCGCAGGTGTGCAGGGTGGGACTGGGGCGCGGGTTGTACGCTTGCTTGGCGGGGTCTCTGACTCGGCCTAAGGGTGCTTAATTTTTTTAAAAATAATATTGTTTTAATTTTTATTAACAAAAATAATATCCGAAGCAATAAAATTACAAAAATATTATATACTTGAATGTTGGATATTCGAAATAACTAATATCGCACACTGAATATTCGAATTCGGAGAAGTCCAATGTTGAAGATTTGATTTCAGAGAAGTCACGTATCCAATGTATGACTTCTCTGAAGTCAAATGTGGGATATTCAACTTCTCTAAATTCGAATACTCCCTTCGTTCAATTGATGTCGCCGTTGACTTTTAAATTCAACTTTGACCATTTGTCTTATTAAAAAAATTGATAAATTTCATATATTTTGATATAATTTAATTTATCATTAAAGATATTTAAATCACAACTTAAAATTTTAAGCAAATTTTTTTAATAAGACAAATGGTCAAAATTGAATTTAAAAGTCAACGGCGACATCAATTGAACGAAGGGAGTATTCCATATTAGACTTCTTGTTATCAATTTTAGTTGACCTCCATTCAAATTTTACGACCTCCACTCAAATTTTAGATATTCAAGTACACAATTTCAAATAACCAAAATTCAACAATACGTAAAAAATAATTTTTCACCCATGCAAAATATGTTTTGAATTATTTAGTAATAGTTTATTTGTAATTTATTATTGTGTATGAATTTTGCGAAATGATGTTGTTAGAAACCTGATAATATTGATATGGGCCGTTAGTATCATCATTTTTTACGTGGTTATTCTTAATTATATGTGCATTCATACTTATAGTTTTAATTTTTGTAGATATGATATTAAATAAGGCCATATAATATAAATATTATAATAGCCTGACACATACATATGTTAATACATAAAATAAAATTACATAGTAGATGAATAATAGCGTGTCTATGGTGCCATGTACCGAGGTACTCCTAACACGCTTTAGAGAAATATAATTCTACCCCACAGTTCTTGTCAACATCATACCACTACAAAAATGAAAATTGTAAATATAGATACACATAAAATGAAGAATGATCACGTAAAAAAATAAGGTGATACTAACAGCCCATATCAACATTATCACGTTTCTAACAATAGCATTTCGCAAAACTCATACACAATAATAAATTACAAATAAACTACTACTAAAAAATTCAAAACATATTTGTATGGTTGGAAATTTATTTTATAAGTATTGTCGAATTTTGGTTATTTGAAATAGTGTACTCGAATATCCAAAATTCAAATAGAGGTCAACTCAACAAGAAGTCGAATATTGAACATTCGACTTTAGAGAAGTCGAATGTCCAACATTTGACTTAAGAGAAGTCATAAGTTGGATATGTTGCATATGTTACTTCTCTGAAATCGAATTTTCAACCTTTGACTTATCTGAATTTGAATATCCAGCGTGCGATATTAGTTATTTCGAATATCCAACATTCGAGTATATAATATTTTTGTAATTTTATTGCTTCGAGTATTATTTCTGTTAATAAAAATTAAAACGGTATTATTTTAAAAAAAAAATCCGGGGGCGCTAGGCAGGGAAGCTGATACGCTGGCGGATACGGCGGGGCAGGGACGCTGGCGTGGGCGGGTCCGGCGGTCATGTCTCGTGAACTGCGGCGGCTAGGGTAGGGACAAAAAAGAGATTAGGAATATTCATTTAGCGTGTGTAACCAATGGTAAAAGTGAGTAATTACCTTAGAATTTCACGTCTAGATTTATTTTGTGTTTTTTAAAGTTGAAAAAAAAAAGTGCTCCAAAAAAAATGAACTGGAGCTTCACCAACTCTATAGAGTTGGACTGCTCCACAAAATTTAGAAGTTAAGAGGTTTGGTTAAATTTTTTGAACTCTAAAGTAGAGTTTGACTCTGGAGTCATGCCAATCACGCCCTAAGGAATGTATAGATGACCCCTTCAAGAGGGTGGATGCACTTGAGCCCAACCTTTAAAATCAGATACTTAACTCTCCAAACTATTAAAAACTGTCTAAATTATCCCCGGACGGTTTCAAAGCTGGTTTTACTATTCATGACCCCACAGTCTATTGCACCCCTCAACTATCAATGGTGGTCTAATTTACCCCCCCCTCCCCTCCAATTTTAAAAATCAGACTTTTAACCTTTAAAGTATAGAAAATTGTTTAGATAACCCTATAAAATATTTTAGACGCGTTGAGTAGCGATCAAGCAGGAAAGGAAAAGGTCTATGAGTCTTAGGATTGGGAGAGAGCGGCGGTGCCAGAGAGGAAAAAAAAATGGAAGCAGGAGAGAGTGGCGGCATTAGATAGAGAAAAAATGGACGGGAGGCACCCAATTCTACGACCCATAGACCCACTCCTCTCCTGCTTGATCTCTATGCGAGTGCTCTCTGATGCATTTGAAATATTTTAAAGGGTTATCTAGACAATTTTCAATACTTTGAAAGTTAAAAGTTTGATTTTTAAAGTTTAAAGGTGAATTAGACCACTGTTGATAGTTGTTGACGGAATGAAATAGACCTACTCTAGACTGACATATGGGTTTATAAACAGTAAAACCGCTTTTGAAACCATTCGAAGGGTAATTTAGACTGTTTTGAATAGATTGGGGGTAAATATCCAGTTTTAAAAGTTGGTGGGCAAAGTGTACTCATCCTCAATTGAGAGGGTCACTTATTCCTTAAAAACTACTCCCATCGTTTTTAAATTGGTTGCATCGACCATTTGTCTTATTTTAAAAAAATATTTTGAATTTGTAAAATTATAAATTGTATTTCAACTATTTACTTGATAAAGCAAATTATAACACAAAATATATACTTATCATATTTTTAAAAATAAAGTTCAATTTACTCCCCTCAAGTATAAGACAAACTCTAGATAATCTCCTAAACTATTTTTTAGTTACCCTCCATAAAATACAAATTTTCTTGAATTTACCCCCTAAAATAATTTGTCTTTTGTTTCTCCCTACACACAAGAATACTCTTAAGATCAATTTTTATAATAATAGAGTACGTCGTAACATAGATTAGAAAAATACATTTTGTCATTATTATTTTACAAGGAATAATTATTTAACAGTAAATCAATCTTTGAGATACAATATTATATGAAAATAACAGTAAAAATATTATACATATTTTTTTTAATATGTGTTATAACATGTTCTATCATCCTTTAAAATTTCATCTTAATTTACGCTTGTGTTGGGAGAAATAAAAACGACAAATACTATTATGAGGTACATTGAACCAAAATGATATTTTGTGAGGATAAATTAAACTACAAAAATAGTTTAGTCGGTTATCTAAACTTTCATTATATCTACGTGGAGTAAATTGGACACTATCCTTTTAAAAAAAAATTAAAACGATAAAACATGTTGATAAACCAGTGAAACAAAGTAGTAAACCAGTGAAACCTAGAGGTTTCAAAATTTCAAAATTCAAAATTAGTTCAAACAAAGTTTTTTCATAATTTTTTAACGGTTTTCGACCAGTTTCATCAGTTGTTTGGGTTTCGGTCAAATCGTCAAAGGACCCGTTTCACCGCATCAAATTATGTTTAACCCTCGTCATGACCCCTCCACGGAAAAGTCCGGGCTCCAAGTCGATATGGAGCCGGACGTGATCAGCCTCGGGAGCATCCTGACCGTCCATCGAGCGCCATTTCAAATTCTGTTAATAAAACCAACGGTCGCCTCCAAGGACTATCACTAACCATAAATCCCTCAATGCCATGTGGGTCCAGAAGAATCATGCCACCGTCAGGAAGAAGCATTTGGCGCATAAATCCGCGCGGAAATCATCCACAGCATCATCTCCGTCCAACCGCTTCCACAAACCCTCCCGAGAAATGGCGAAGAAGAAATCCAGGGCCTCCGCTGCCACCAATGGCAACGGCCACCACGTCGTCGCCGAGGCGCCGTGGGGGAAGGTGGACGAGACGGAGGTGCAGGACCGGAAGGCGGAGCTGCTGAAGGAGCTCAACAACGTGCTAGTCAAGGAGACGACGGGGCTGCGGGCCGAGGCGGCGGCGCTCACGGCGCGCCTCGACGAGCTCTCTGCCGACGCCGCCGCGCTCGCGGCCACCGAGCGCGCCGTGGCGGTGACCACTCT
>BCLF01000038.1:1080034-1129487 GCA_001602275.1 Zoysia japonica
CGCCGCGGCGCGCGCCTCCCGCTCCGCGGCCGCCGCCTTCTCGGCCTCCCGCTCGACCGCGCTCCGGACCGCGCCTTCTTTCTGCTCGCTTCCTCCTCCCTCGACGCCTCCCTGCCGCTTCGCTGCCTGCGCCTGCGCCGCGGCCTCGCCATGCGGGTCGGCGCCGTGCGCGCGCGGCAATAGCCCGGCTGTCGCCCCCGCGCTCTCCTTCTTCGCCTGTGGCTGTGGCGACCGCTCCATGGTTCTGTCTCTGTCTGGCGGTGGACGGACGGACGAGTAGTGCGTGCGCCCGGCGGCCGGGGCGGCAGGTTTTGTACTCGCGCCGCGCCGCGTGTTCGCGGGCCGTGGCGGTCGCTTACAGGACGCCGGCGCCGTGCTCGCCACGTGCGGTGCCTACGTACACGCGATGCCGACAGCAGGACGAAACAAATCGATGAACAAAGAGAAACCAGGATGGAAGTTGCTAGCAGATCACTGGATAAGTTCTCGATGTTATCTTCAGTTCAACTGTAACGCTATATCAAGGGTTCAAATGGTTCTTCTGGGAACAAAGTATGGCCAAGATCCGTTATTCGGAATCAGGAGCAGGGTTTAAAAACCGATACTGCTCCGGTTTTCAATAGGGTTAAAAACCAGTCTTACCGCTAAATCGAACCAGCTTACAGATTTACTACAATACTAAATTCAAGGCAACCAGACATATAAAAATCAACTGGTTTCCAACATTTTTTCGAAGTATTAATTTGATACATGTCATTACAATTTTGTGAAATTTAAAATATGCTATTCGAATCATGTGTCATTCACTTACAAAGCTCCATCTGTCATTGACATATCAATGACATATTTTAAAGTTTACAAAATTATAATAACATACATCAAATGAGTCCTTTTTTTAACCCTGATAAGGAGTATCTCAAAAGGAGCTTTAGCAGTCTTGGTAGCGGCTGCCAAAGCAGAGTCGTCATGTTTCTGCTCTGCATTTGTTCTTCTACACAGGCAAATATATGGTTCTGTGTACAACATTTTTATCAGTGTGATCGACTAAAACATGTGAATACAAAAGATAATTCAAATCCAAACTCAGAGTTATGCTCGCCCCCAAATGTTCAATCTTTCTCCAAATATAAACTTCATTGGCACAGTTACACACAACTGACACAAATTTGCAAGGCAAACGTTTTACCCGAAGGAAATCAAACTGAAAGTCAGGTGGTAAATTATTCATGTGCGAGTTCATCATACAACTTCATTATACACGCCTCACATACGTTCCAGCGCAGTAATCAGCTGCCATTGCTTCCCTGCTTACCACAAGAAAACCACATCCAATCTAAATCGCCACAAACATGCCACCGGATCAAAGAGGAGAGGCCAAAAACAGAAAAACAAATGCCAAAAACATCTCTGCACCGTCACTTCTTCTGCTTCTTCCCTGGCTTCAGCTTGATGACTTCATCGAAGTACAGTATGCCCTTCCCCTTGTACACCTCTGGAGGCTTGCAGCTCCGGACGGCGCCCGCAAAGTTGTGAACCCTGTCCTTGTCGATGCCGGTGCAGCATATTATGTTGGGTTTGAAGCAGAAGACGCGGACGGCGGGTGGGGCGGTGAACTGCACCTCGTGGCTGTAGCCGAGCTTCAGAAACAGCTCGCGGCCTTGGGACTCTGACCTCGCCTTGAAACCGACCCCGACGAGCTTCAGAAACCGGAAAAACTTGGCTTCCATCTGGTTTGCTGGACAGTGTTGGGTGCCTGGTTGTCTTTGATAACAAAGGAAAATGAGATCAGATGTTGCTCAGCAGTCATTAGAAGTATTGAACAATTAGAGTATATATGTTGCCTGTTATTAGATGGTATCAGAAAGATCAAACATGATATTCGATCAATCTTACTGAGCACCGTTAAATAAATTTCAGAGGAAAATAAACAAATCAGTCACATACTTCTCATCCATTTTATTAGGAGTCCCAGAATTCTTAACCCAAATACTGAGGAAGGTGACATCACAATTCACAAGCAACAAGGCAACACCGCAACAGAGCACAGCGAATTGTAATTGCAAAGCACTTAAATTCTCTGCACAAATCAGCACAAGTGCAACGGAATGGCAGATCCAAAAAGTAAAGGAAGGTACGACCCTACAAACTTATCGCAAGCCACAAACTAAAGAATAAGAATACCAACGAATTCCAGTCTACACATCGGATGGATCGAGGTCCTCTCAAGTGGAGTACAAAATTCAGGGCACTGTAGCACCTGGTACAGTATTCGAGAGGGTGCTACAGTACCCTGTATTTGCACTGTAGACGGGAGCACTGGAGAGGATCTGGATCCACATCGAAGCAATAATCTAGAGACAGGATAACCAACCTTTTTTGAAAGTTGTCAAATAATGACCAATTGTTACTCAAAACTAGCAAATTTGAAAAGCCGAAGAACAAGGAGCTAATCCAGGAACCTCGGCCAGCACAGACATAGGTCAACGAGTATTTAGCAATACCAATCACCCGGGAGAACCTGGCGATACAGCAGATACCATACCAATCTTTTGTCAACTAAACGATTACATGAAGATCAAACACTTATCCAGCATACCAAAGAAGTGACAATCTATCTGCATCTACTGTGTCCAAACTTAAGATAAGATTGGGCCAAGAACAATCCACACTACCACATCTAATCGCGCTGCCATTTCTCATCCAACCTAAAAACTTACAGTACAGTCATAAGCGGCAGAGCAGCGACATAAACCTGCATCAGCCCTTGCGGATTGGGGCATCAGCCCGACCTAATCCAAGAGAGAAGAGCTCCGTTCAACTCGATGGCCCGCCTAAGGAAAATCTGACGTCGTGCAGGATAGAGCGAGAGGATCACTCCTTACCGGCAAGAAAAGGGAGCGGTCGAGGCGGAACTGCGTCAGACGGGGAGAAGGACGGCAACCGCGAGAGAGATGGAGCGCTCCAAGGCGGCTGGGGCAGGGGCAGCGCCGCAGCTGGCTGCTGGCGCCTGGCTGTGGCGGCTGGGAAGGCGCAGAGGACGCCGCAGACGGCTCCGGGTGGTGGTGGGCCTTCTGGCTAGGGCAGGGCCAACGAGGTGGTCCTGCTAATTGATCTGGCCAGCCGGGCCGCCTGCTAAGGCCCAAATACGGCTTGGCTGTTTTTGTGTGGGCTGTGCTGGGCCGGATAGGTCCGAAGCACGAAAGAGAAAATATTTTTTTAAACTTGTTAAAAATTGATCTAAAATATTAAAATTTAAATATAAATAAGTTAAATTACAAATAATTTTATTTTAATCTATAATATTTATATTTGTGTCCCCCACTAACACTCATTCTTACTCTCACAGTGAGTTACGTTATTAATTATTTACCACCCTCAGATCTAATAATTTGAACCGTCCATCTCAACCCTCTCTTCACCTGTCCTATCCCCTCCCCTTGCACTGCCTCCCCTCCAAGCGCGCCGCCTCTCCACCACCTCTCCAGTGCCCCACGATCGCCTCTCTTACCCTGCGCCCGCCCCTTCCTCGCGCCTCCTCTCCTTCATAAGCGAATTTTTTACTAACCTTTATATATATTCAATATATCCATCACCATAAAAAAATAGTCTCACGTAAACCCACAAATCATTCACACTGTTCAAAACCGGTTTACCTGCTCACCTCCCTGAATGATTCACCCTCTCCTTCCCACGCCGTCCACCGGATCTCCACCCTACGCGCCACCGCCTCAGCCCCCTCGCACGCTCAATCGCGGCTTCCACACCTCCACCCCAATCCGCCGTTCGACGGCGCCGTGTCCCCGTGCCACGCTCCTCAACCCCTTCGCTTGCTTGACTTAGCTGCCAAGATCTGCTAGCCGGCCACCGGCTGCCCCTCCCGGCGCCATTCCATCCACGCCGTCATGGGGTTGACCGTGCATGCCTCCCTGCGCTGCTCTGCAGCTGCCCCACCCCGTCCCTCGCCCTCACCTCGCCCGCCCCACCCCGTCCCTCACCCTCACCCCGCCCCGCCCCGACCCCCTCTCACGCAGCACGGCCCCTGCCCGACCACCCTCGCCTGGCCCCGGCCTCACCATCTCCTCCCCGAACAGCCCATCTACAGGTACTGCCAAATGTGAATCCTTTTTTTAATTATTCTGTTTTATTCTCCTTGCCAATAATCAAAACACCGAAGCTATCTGGGAATTACCACAGACACATTATTGATGACAATGAAGAAATCGCAGTGGCAAGATGTGATACGTACATCTAAATCCTACTGCTTGCTGCATATGGTACTCCAACTCTGCTCAAATCCATTTTATTTGTTCTTGATCAGGATATGTCGGTGCCAATATCGACTCAAGATCTCAACACAAAGGACCTCCATGGACTGAGTGGAGGTTCAAACACATCTGCAAGGGTATCCACAATATCTGCTGGAGTAGTATCTTTATAATCATCAAGCCACGCACACTCCTTTATGATGGAATGTGTTAAGGGGGTCAAAGGTTTCCACATATGGCCCTTTCAGGTGAGGATTCCATTCATAGGCTTTCAGTTTTGATTCAGTTAATTTGTAGTGTCAGGTCTTCCTCTGGGTGACGAGCAGTGGCTATTGATATTATTTGTTGATACAATTGTTCACTGCTTTGCTTGCTGTACTACCATATGTATGCATAGACTCCTGTTTTCATATTAGTAAAATTGTTGAATGCTGTTTTCGGTGGTTCAGGTGTAAATCATGGGCAAATCTCCACATGGATATCCGTTAATACGTAATAGTGAAGTAAATCGACAACACTTTAGTCTTGCTGCTGTTGCCGTTGGCTTGGGAACATGCTGAAATAAAGCCTCTCATCTTTGCTCTAATTTCTCGACTGGAAGGTATATTGGTGCAAACAAGTACAAAGAATGCCTCTCATCTTTGCTCTAAGAATTCCTCCCATTTTTGCTCTGATCTGTAACTGAACTGCTGGACTCTCATATATCATGTATTTTACATTGCTTGGTTAGAAAATAATACTATTATGGTTTGTTCAAAAAAATAATACTATTATGCTCTATTTTCTAACAATGCTTCTCATCTTTGCTCTGATCTGTGTAACTGAACTTCTGGACTCTCATATATCATGTATTTTACATTGTTTGGTTAGAAATAATACTATTGTGCTCCATTTTCATGTTGTTAACTCTCATCTATCATGTATTTTCAATTTCTCCTTTCATTTTTTACAGCAGTAATTATTATTTTTTTTTGTGTGTGAACAATATGTTTCTATTTCATTATCAAAAAAATATGTTTCTATTTGACCATCCATAAATTCCCGGAGCAACACACTATATTATTGATTCTGTTGCCTTGGCACAGGAGCCTGATTCTTTTTTATTCTTTGTGCCTGATTCTTTCTCCATTCTTTGCAGGCACTATTATACATGCTAAATGGGGATTGTAATCTCTTACTTTAATTGGTGGTCCAATTGCTACATTTTTGGGATCAGTCAGGTGTGCAGAAAGGGGAGAAGGAAGGGGGCTTGTGGATGGGCCATTGCAAATCCATGTGGGAACCAATGACCTCTATATCAACCAGGCGAGCAAGTAATTATTTTCATTGATGCTTTTTTTTAGTTCTGTTCTCTGTTTTCAATCAATCGAAATTGATTATGAAGATTCTATTTGTAATGGTAAAAACTACATCATGACTTTTTATTTAGCTAAGCTTAATGAAATAGTCCTCCAAACTATGTTTTTTCTTATATTTTATTTACCAGCTCATCTGATTACTCTGTGTTTTTAAGAAAACTGATTACTCTGTGTTTGTTTGTTCCTCAATGGTGTATAGATCGGTTGTCAAAGGTGACCACAGATCGTATCCATGGAAAATGGAGTGACTTTGGTGCACTATGAATGCAGAAGTTCAATATTACAGGTATGATTTTTTTTTTCAATGCATATATAGCTTCTTTTGCTTTACGATCTCAGTAAACTGCTGTACGGGGGTTTCTTTGTGCATACCCCAATTAATCTACAGTGTAGTAAGTAATATGGTAGTTGTGAATGACTTTTGAAAATTATAATCGCTGTCATGGTAATTCACTTTGATTTTTCTGCTATGATCTTATTAATTACTCTCTTGCTTGCTTTTATAGACTAATCAAATTTGACAGGTGAACCTATGCCTGTAACAAAGGTAGCAGGGGTATCTCTATATAAGCACCTTATCATTTCTTAATATGGAGATTATGATTTTATCTGACTCGCTGAATTCAAGTGACAGATCAGTTTTAGTATTTATATATTTTTTCTCGAATGCGTATCACTGCATTAAGATGAAATAAAGTATTTATATGTTATGAAAGGTGATGATGATTAGTCTCTTGCTTTGGTAGGCAGAAGTATCCGAGCATCAACTTGAATGGTAAACTCATGGTAGACTGTCATTTTCTGACATCCTTCGTTTGGTCGAAGAAGCACAGGCAAGGGAGGCTCCTGTTCAACACTTGGCTGACAAGATGAATACCCATCTTCACATATTTTGAAACTTTATGAGCTTATAATTATCTAGGGATCAGTTCTTTATGTCCTGCAAGGTGCTTATCTTTAAACTGTTACCAAACAGGTTGTTGTTCCACTGAAAATAGAAAAACTAAAGCTTTTGGCATGTTTATGGATCGAAATGTGATTTACTTAATACTTCTTTTATTCTGGCCTACATATAATACTAGGAGGGTATATAAAGATAGAAATCAACTGTAATATGTTTTTTATATCAATCCTGTAATTAGAGCTAAAGTTAACTCATCCCTTACTGTAATTTCTGCTATTTCTGATTATTTTAGAAGTTCATATAATCAAAAGACTATAGTAGAACTAAGCTTTGGATATATAATGCACTAACTAGAAGAGAGAACTTGCTTGGATTCTTTATATATAGAAAAGAGGAATTATGCTCTGTGGGTAACTCTGTTGAAGAAGTTTTCTTGCTACCTGTACATTCATCATGGCTAACTTATTGATTGTATACTTTTACAGATGGAATGTAACACTTTGTTTTTTGAATAAAGAAGCGAGTTGTTCGAATTCAAAATTGTGGGAGCCGAGCTCAAAAAACGATTCATGTGAATTTTCAAATTTCAAATGCAAGTTCAAAACTTTTTAAAGCAATATTGTGAAATAAAATTCTTGTATTAAAAATATTGCAAAGAATTGAATTTTAGAAATTTTTGTAAAGTTTTATTCAAAAGTCAAAAGGCCCAAATGAATTTTCTCCTTTAAATGATTACCTGTTTTCAAAATGTTATAGAATAAAATTTATTTGGATTTTGAACTGGGGCCCAAAATAAAAGCTGTTCCTTTTGAAGTTTTCTACTACCTTGCAAAGTTTCATTTTTATTAGAGCTCGAGAAGTATTGTTTCCAGATCAAAACAAAATGCTGCGCAGAAATTCACGAAAATCAGGAAAAAGAAAAAAAAATCTTGCGGTACCTGCCTGTCAGCCAACCAAGCCTCTTCCCCAACCTTCCGCGGCCGGCGCGCCGTTGTCTCTGCATGCGCGCCACGCGACCCAGAGCGCGCGCCCGCGTGCCACGCCCTAGCCCGTGTCCTCGACCTTTCGACCGCATTCCTCTCTTGCCCTCACCCTCACTCCCTTATTCGATTTCCCACCAAAGCCGGCCGTTACCTTCGCTCTTCGGACACCGTCGTGGAGAACTCCAACTGAGCCGCGCCGTGGAGAACCCCAACTGAGCCGCTCCGGCTCCTTCTCCTTGGTCGGACAGACACACCATACCTCACTCCAGCTCGTGGATGCACCCGTTTTTCCTTCCCCGCTAAGTACCATGCCAATTTCAATTTTCCCCAAAATCGCGCCATTGCCGACCGTCGTCGGGTTCCTTCAAAATCCGTCGAAGTTCGGTGAGCTTTCTCCGTTTTCCCCTTCTAGTTCGTGCTGATGAGCTTTCGTAGCTTCCTCTGGGGTGTTGAATCGACATTTAAACTGGCCAATCGTGCAGGAACCCAAGCCTTCTCCTGCGACCTTCTTCGGCACCCTGCGGCCTCACCGTGGGCAGTTCAGTCCGGTCTCCCTCGACGACGACAACACCCATGCCGGTGATCTCCCGGCTCTGGTGAAGCTCCTCGTGCAGGACTCGTCGACGGTGTCGAGCTCGCGAGGCCGTTGAACGTCGCGTTGCGCTGCCTCTCCGCCGCCAGCCGATTCCGGTGAGCAGCCTTGTCCGAGGACCCCCTCGCGAGGTTCCCCATGTCGCGGCCATAGTTTTGCCCTCTGTTCCGGTGCTTCTCGCTGACGGACATCTCCTTCTGGCGAACTCGCCGCCACCGTCCGGCGGGCCGGCGCCATGGCGCCTGAGAACAGACCCCCCCCCTCCCCGGGATCTTCTGCGCCGTGCAATCCTGTGCAGCCGCGCGTGTGACCACGGGTGTGGCTGCCCATTATGGGCCGAGCTAAAGCGGCCCACTTTACGGCCTGGCCTCGTGGGCCGATGTGGCAGGCCCATCGGGCTAGATTTTTAATTATTTCGCGAAATTCTTTATTCAATTGCTAGAAAATGCTTTCAAGTTGTAAAATTCATAGAAAATTCATCCTAACTCAGAAAATTATAAAATAAATTTTGTTAGGATCCTTTTATCTAGAACTATATTCTGAAGCTAACAAAATTTTATTTTATGCATGAAAATAATTTATTTAAATTAGATCACAAAATAATTCATTAATGCATTATAATTCTTTCTTGGCATTATTAAATTTGGAAAATTTTATTTTTCTGTTTATTTAGTCCAACTTTCTTGTTATGCAAAGTTTCATATTTATTTTCAACAAAAATAATTTTATGAATGATTTATTGTGTTTAAATGGTGTTTAATTCATTATAAATTCATTTGATTTCAATAAATTCTGAAAATTTGTCAAAAATTAGTTATAATCTCCCTATTATTATTGAAAAACTCAAATTATACTTTACTTTTATTAAAACTATTTTAAATGGATTTTATAACAAAAATGTCTGGTCACTTTTATTTTTCAAAAGACTATCATCGCATGTGAATTAAATTTAAACATTTGACTTTTACAAATTAGCATAACTCAATTCCTTGCATATCATTTCAAGTTTAGGACCTGAAGTTGCCGAGAAAGAGTTCGACGATGTTCCGTTTGTCGAAGATTCTAACTTTGAGCAAAGCCCAGGCAAGCTCCGGTGCATTAACCCTGTTTTAGCTGTTTTATATTTTATCACTATATAGTATATGAATTTTGTACTGTGCATTAAGTTTTTAGGAGTTGACTAAAAACATAGCTTGCATGATAGCACCTTTCTTTGGTTAATGATATTTGGTTCGGATACCATGATGTAAAGCTAGGCTTATTACTGTAGTTTCGGTAGAAGTCGAGTGATTGACCAATCACTCGTGAGCTATAGGTGGTTACCTTGAGTTTGAGAGTATGACAGAAAATAATGAGCATGGCTTAGTGAAATGATAAGCTGAGATCGGGCAAGGAAGTAGGTTGAAACATGACATGTGTCCATTGCGGATGCATGGCCAATGTGTTGTAGCCCTGTCTGTGTTGGTTAAAGACCGTATCGTTGTCGGTCCTATTGAGCAAGTTTGAACAGTACTGATTACATACTGGTTATATGGGCCCCAAAAAACTGATGTAGCCCAATGTGCGTAGTGACTGGACGTAACCGAACCTCTCTTCTGGAGATGATTAGAAGGGAGAGCTTTGGGGCTAACCATGGATAGACCCGATGATGTTATCGCATGGAGAACCACTGCTCGAGAGAGGTGAGCATCGGACTGGTACTATGTATCATTGATGTGAAAGGTTGCCGCGTACGACTTCCTTAAAGGGCGTACGTGTCGTGTAATCAGGTTTCTCCAGCTGGATGTAAATCAATTCGAATCGCTGCCCCTCACAGTAATGAGTACCACTTGTTTCAGTGTGCCACATCGTAGTTAAGAAGTGGAATAGTAGTGAAATGAGAAAGTATTATGATTTACTGGTTATGTTTATTATAAATTGCTTGACAACCATGATTATGGTAGTTGATAGTGCAAATTAAATTTATTTTTTTTTCACTTAATTTACTGCTAAAACTTAAAAGTAAAGATCCACTGTTAGCGCTGGTTTTTGCAAATAGCTACCCTATGTGAGTCGGCCTCGTCATATCTTTTGGAGTTGGCTGTAGTTAGCCATGTTGACGGGTAAGATTTGCTGAGCATTCGAATGCTCAGGGCGTGGCTCTTTGTGGTTTTGTTTTGCAGGTAGCCTTTCCTTCTTTTCTTTGGATCAACCGACAGGAGCGACCCCCGAGGGTGGCTATGTCCGTTGGCAGCATTGCTCGCCGCGCTGAGCTTCTTATGTGCCGCTAGAAGATGCATCGTATGGGCTCGATGTCATCTTGTGCCTAGTACATATGCAATACTTAGTAGCCTTTAAATAAAGTGAACGTTTCCACGCTTATAAAAACTCTGGTTTGTAACTTGAAACACCGTTTGTATTATATTTTATCATGCTTAAGTTGTACCATTGGTTCTCGCTTCGTTGAGTAACACCCGATAAGATCTTGTGGTCGATAGATCGTCTCTTTCGAGGGGCGGTTTGTCACATTGAACATGGAAAATGCAACACCACTCTACTTGCAGTCAACTCTGTTTATCTATGGTCTTAAAGGAGCCACAGCTGACGATGACGAGAGCGCAAAAGTGGTGATGGTTTGAGATTATCTGACTCTGCAATATACTAATGGATTACCTCAAAAACTTCTATACACTTCTAAACAGATTGTTTGCTGCCAGTTAGAAAGAGAAATGTATCAGATAATAAGTTAGTGCTCTGTCAGACTTTGCTGGGTTTTGGCACATCTCATAGTACATTTTCTCAAAATTGAAACTGTTAGTGTTTATTTTCTCAAAATAGAAACTCAGTACCATGTGCTATATGTGTTCTGAACACATTAACTTATGAAATCTTTTCATCCTGAAATAGCCAATAAAAGTTGATAACACTATTTCCTGAATGTTGGAAGCATTTCATATTCTTATTTTTTTTGTTGTGCTTACTGATTTACAAAGCAAACTGTGAAGTAAGAACTATCTTCCTGTGATTGTTCGACATGTTTCAATAGAGATCCATAAGTTCGCGAAAACTATTCGCTGATTGAGATGATACACCAGATTGAAATAGAGTATGCACCGAATTCATGAGCCCAATGCGACGTCAAAACATATAGATTTGTTACATTTTCAATCATTCATAAGATCCTGCAGCAACATGTCGGGGAATCATCTAGTTTCAGATAAAAGCGTGTCATAGGCCATGTGAGGTTTAATGGGCTACACTGGTTTGACATTGTTCTTCTTGGGCTGATACATATTGTCAGTTCGTATCACTGACGTAGTAAGATTTATGATACGAATAGGTATGTGTGTCCTCTTCTCGTTGATGTGGCCTAGTCTACGTAGACTCGATGATATATACTGGTTCGACCTGCCGATGAGGCGTAATACTCTACATCCATCGGCTGTGGAGTATATTAGCCTCAGAGGGCTGCTTGAGGATTACAATGGCATTAGAATTTGTTTCCTTTTTCTTTCTGTCTATCTTTGGTCTAGAATTCCCGATCCGACTTTATTATGAGGACCAGGTCGAGATTATAAGGTTTGGTGTCTATGCAACCATCCGATCCCTTACCAGGTGGGATCAGGAGTATATTCGAGCTGCTTTGTTGGATAGTTTTTGATGTAGTAGGTTGTTATGTCCCCTCTCTCATTAGAGGTGGGAAAGGTAGTGCGTTGAGGGCGGCCTATCAGATGCAGCCGTGTGGAGATTTCTGTTGTAGGAGAGGTACGACGGGAACAACCTCTAAGCTGCTTTTCCATCCTTGTCCATCAGAGGGTTCGATAAGTCCAGCTTTCCTTCCTCTGTCTGATAGTCAGTCAGAGATTTTCAGACAATGTTAGGAATATTATCTGTCGTCTGGTGCTCCAGCTGTTCGAGGAGTTGAGGGAGGCCCCTGACCCGTGGGTTGGATGTTTGAGACAATTCGCAATCTTCGAATGGTGGGCCATGGGTTGATTTTCCTTGTGAGTCATCGGTCAGTCTTGACTGTAATTTTCACGGGCTATTTTTTGAATTCCTGAGTATGGTGGGACCGTAGGCACTCGGGTTTTATGAACCCAACATATATGCCCATGTATATTATTTATTGAGGTTCTGTTTGGAATATAAGAATTTTAGAGGAATTTTATAGAAATTTCACAAAAATCAGTTTAATTTCACATGAAAAAATATGGAGGAATGGGAAGAATTCCATCGTTCCAAACGGGCCTGAATATGCATATTGATATGCACTCACTCAAAAAATAAAGCCAAAAAAATAATGTATCCATTTCTCATAGGTAGTACTTGTTATATCTCTGTTCCTTTATTGGAGTACTACATATTAACAACAACAATTAAAACCACTTTTAAAAAAGAACTAAATTTCACTCAAAGCAACTAAGGCTATTACAAACACTGTAAACTTGATTGATCTCAAAACTACTTGA
The DNA here is from genome assembly GCA_001602275.1 of Zoysia japonica. Taxonomy (NCBI): domain Eukaryota; kingdom Viridiplantae; phylum Streptophyta; class Magnoliopsida; order Poales; family Poaceae; genus Zoysia; species Zoysia japonica. The sequence goes on from BCLF01000038.1 coordinate 1,092,585, forward strand.
AAGCAAATGTAGCCAGACGACCAAGAAATTCAACTTGGACGAAATCAATCTCTCAGAGATTTAGTAAGACCAAAAGATCAAATTAACAAGGGCACAAATAAAACTTCTTCCTCACGAAAAAAAGAAGAAAAAATGGACTTCTAGATGAACAAAGAAACGTTCGGACAGTACGTACATACATCATCATCACCTTCTAATCCAAACCAAACGGTGTTGAACACCCATGGCTGGCTCTGACCCAACCGCTGTTCGCTGCGGCGCCGGTCCACAGCTGATCCCGAAGCTTAGCCGCCAGTCAAAACCCCCCTGCCTGCCTCTTCTCCTTTCCGGTCCAGCAAGAACCTTCCCTTTTCCAACCCAAGAATTTCCCGGCAAAATCAGCTGCCTCCGCCCGCGCCCCCCGGCCGCCGCCAAAAACACGCCTCCGCGACCCCGAACACGAGCGCCGGCGTGAAGTTTTGCGGTTTTCAGCGACGACGATCCTGCTCGTTCCGGCACAGGCGAGATGAGGAACCTTCTCACGGTACGGCCGTCTGCTCTTCTTTCCTTGCTTTGGTTAATTTCAATCGGTTCTGTTTAGTTTTGTTTGTCTAAATTTAGATTTTTGTTGGTGAACTTTAACTCGAGTTCATGATCTTTGGTTCGAGTTCATGATCTTGTCCCTCGAGTTCTTTCTCTGTATCTGTTTACGGAAAATTCCGAGATGTGGAGAACATGCTCTGCTCTGTAGGAACGATGCTTCTGACGCTGAAAAGATTTGTTTCTTGATCATATATGTGTATTACTATACCTCTACAGACAATAATTTTCGGGTTGTTATGTTCTAGTTCTACGATCACTTCTTTTGCTTGGCGTATCACGGCTTTATTGAAAATTGAAATACCAATACGATCGTGAAAGACCTTTCTGTTCCAACCTTGTGCAAGTCCTTCCTTTGACTTTTGTTTTTATTTCCCGCTCGATCGTGGAACCTAAATTCAGACGCGTGTATTTCTTGATTTCGATCCGACAGGACTCATTTGAGCTCGGCAAAAGGGAGCAGGCCCCGGGACCCGGCGACGTCGAGCTCGGACTGCAGCGCGACGAATCCACACGCGCCGCGCAGCCTGGTTTTGAAGGCTTCTTCGAACAGGTGCCGGCATTTCTTTTCGTTACATTCGTTGTTCTTTCCTGTAAATTGTAAAAAGGTGGCCAATTAGGATTATTTGAAGTGGTCATCAACTAACGCGTTGAACGTTTTTGTATAATAATATTCAGGTCACGGAGGTGGAAAATCTGCTCGACACATTGACCAAGTTGCTCAAGCAGCTTCAGGTGATAGCCAGCACCAAATTTAGGAGCTTTTTATTTTCCTGTTTGATTGCATTTAGTTAAGTTCAAGTATTAATATTTCCTGTCAGTAGCTGTACTCGGAATCTGTAGATCTGATATGCAGATTCAACTCGACACCTGCATGCTTGTAGACTGAAACAGTATCAGTCTTGGCCTAAAAGACTCCATATTTATGCAGGACTCAAATGAGGAGTCAAAAGTTGCCACCAAGGCCGCAGAGATGAAAGGTACCAAGGGGCACATCCGTTCTGTTCTAAACCTCTACGCAGCAGCACTGGCATTTTCTATCCATTCTTTCCGGTGCCGCCTCACTATATCCTTCTTTCACTCTGTAATCCGCAGAGGTGAAGAAACGCATGGAAAACGGCGTCAACGAAGTGACGAAGGTCGCGCGCCTGGCGAAATCGAAAGTGGAGCAGCTGAACAAAGAAGTCAGTTTCACTCGTCCTGACATTCATTTCTGCCAATGCAAGTGTGTTTAGCTGTAGTAATTGCCTGTTGAACCTATGCTAGGGGCAGTAGCTTCTTCCGTTTCTTATTATGCTGCTGCATTTTTCTTTGGTCCCAGAACGCTGCAAACAGAGAAAAACCAGGATTTGGCAAGGGATCGAGTGTGGACCGGTCCAGGACAGCAACAACTTTGTGAGCTCCCTTGCTTGCTCTTTGCCCTCTTGCTCTGTTCTTCGCATAATTGATTGATTGCTTGGCAACCTTGTTGCAGTGCGCTGACAAAGAGGTTGAGAGAACGCATACTGGAGTTTCAGGTACTTCCTCTCAGTTCCGATGGGCGATCTTTCTACATCACATTAGGCATGATTGTGTATTCAATTATTTTTCTTGCTGCTGATCATTTAGCCAAATAAAATTTGATAGTGAGCTTCATAATTACAGTTTGTCCTACTTCAAGATTGTTACTTCTCTTTGCTAATGGGCTTGCCGTTTGACTGACGTATGTCTAGACGTTACGAGAGGAGATCCAGAAGGAGTACAGGGAGGTTGTGGAGCGTCGTGTTTTCACCGGTCTGTTTTCTGAACCTCATGAAATAAGATCGACATTTGCAGTTCAGTTGGATTATACCTTTAACTGTTTCCTTCGTTCCAACAATTATCCGAACGAACAGTGACCGGCGAGCGCGCTGACGAAGAGGTAAGAAACTCGTACAGCTTTTGGTTCAAGTCATCACTGTAAAGAAATCTTCATACGCCTTGTGTGTTAACTACTAACATGGAGTCAAAATTTCAGACGATTGATAGGCTGGTAGAAACAGGGGACGGCGAGCAGATCTTTCAGAGAGCCATTCAGGAGCAAGGGCGTGGCAGGGTATTTTACTGTCCCATGCAACTGTAACTGTAAGAGTCGGAGTCCTAGCGCTGAAAAAGCTTGACGAGCTTACATATACTGCTACTTTTCTTCACCTGCAGGTGCTGGACACACTGCAGGAGATCCAAGAACGCCACGACACGGTGAAAGAAATAGAGAGGAAGCTCCTTGACCTTCAGCAGATTTTCCTGGACTTAGCCGTCTTGGTTGAAGCCCAAGGTGAGATGCTGAACGACATCGAGAGCCAGGTAATTAACAAAACCTCTGATCGGCGTGCCTCGTTGCTGGAAGAATCCTTACAGCTGATATTCACGAGCTGGTTCAGTCTTCTGAAACTCCTGCTTTCCGTCTGCTGATGATCAGGTGACGGGCGCGAACGAGCACATTCAGAGCGGAACGAACCAGCTCAGGAAGGCGAGGTGGCTGCAGAAGAACACGCGGAAGTGGACGTGCTTCGCGATCGTCCTGCTCCTGGTGATCGCGCTCGTCGTCATCCTCGCTTTGAAGCCGTGGAAATGGTAGGTTGGCCAGCAGCCAGCAGCAGCGAACGTGCAGAGAGAGAGAGAGAGAGAGAGAGAGAGAGAGAGAGGGTATTGGTCATGTTCAGTTTATTTGGTGATTGTTCATATGTTAATGTATGTATGTGTTCTAGATTTCGAGCGAGGAGGTGCTTGTGCCGCGTACATACGTCGTCTTGGATGTTTGGGCTCTGTGAAGCCCTTTCATTTTATTTGTATTGAAACGGAGATATTGAGTTTGGTGTCCTTTTGAGTTTTTTTATTTGTTCCAAATCACTAGTTTATTCAGAATGTCTTTTTGATAGCCATTAGTTAAATTGAGTCAGCAAGAATCACTAACATTCAGTATGTCTTTGTGATAGCCATTAGTTAAATTGAGTCAGCAAGAACCGCTAATATTCTCCTATACTCCACCCGTTTCAAAATATAAATATTTATAGATGAGTTTCGCTAAGTATATCATCTCCTCTTCTTTCAGCTCTTAGAAGATGAATCTCGAATCAATCTGAAACATCGAATTTTGGAAAGAAAAAAAAATAATCCATGCGATGTCTCTGACAAAATTTCCTTTCATGAAGCAATTTCTTTTCCAATGATGACGTTTATTTCAAAAATAGTCACTTAATATACAACATATGCAACTTTACATAACTTGTTGATTTTCATTTAATTCATTTCCTTTTTGAGATCCATATAAATAGACGGTTCATATTCATTTAGATCTAACGTAGAATTTGCATTATATATTTGATCATTAACAAGAGAGGATTGATGATGCTTTTATCATATATAAATTATGTCGTTAAATTTGTTTAGAAACAAACTTTTATAATAAGTAATTCTTTATGTTAAACCAAGTCTTTGTTTTTGCGGTCAGTCTTATCTGCACGGCAGTCAAACTGATAGCGAGGAATCCAAAATAATGTGGATGTAGGACCTGTACCGGACTTTCTTGTCCAGTGGTGGACAAACATCTACTAACGTCTCTCTCAATGTGTTTAGAGAGCGTGTTTTGCGAGTCAAATCACATTAGCTATGATCTGTACTCTACCTAGAATCTTGTTCTCTCTCTCTCTCTCTCTCTCTCTGAGTCAGTAACATGAAGGTTTCAAATTCACCAAACATTTTCCTAATTTCTACATTTTTCTATGAAATTGAACTAACTCATGAAAAATTACCATGAGATTCCATGAAACTCATTCGTTCTAAACAAATCAAAAGAAAAGGGCAAAACTCTTCTCGTCATACATCCATGGTTGGCCTTTCTATGGTATGATGATCGACGAGCTCTAGCTGATATTCCAATTTTTCGTGGCTCTCTTTCACAGATTTCTTTTCTGACTAAGTTTGTTTTTTCTTTGCCTCTTATTATTCCACAGTTAATCAGTGATTCGTATCTTTGTTTACCTGAACCACCATAAATGATGTTACACATGTTTCTTTTTAATTATTGTCACCTTCTTTGTTATTGTTCTCGATATGATTCATTTTCATATGCAAATTCATCGCAGCAAATGTATTTTTGCAATTTCATGTAATTGTTGGGCGTGTTAATAGATGATCCACGAGAAGTAAAAATGGTAATTTTGGCTCTATTCGGTACAGCTAAAACTTATTAAAAAATAACTCATTTTCATAACAGTTAAAAAGTAGTTGAAAAAATAAGCTATTTTTAGCTCATTTTGAGAAAATACTGAATCAATAAGCTATGAAATAATTTTGATATTTGATACAAATTTTATTTATTTCTATAAATAAAATGAAAATAAAATATGCCAAACAAAATTTATGAAAAATTACCAGTGTCGTTGAGCTTGAGCACGTACTCTCTTCTCTTTTAACACCCTGTTCCGGTCGTCATCTTCTCCCCCATCGCTTTCGCTCTCGTCCCCAACACACAAGACTGCTGCCGCTGCCGCAGCCGCAGCCATGCGCTCGCTTATCCGAGCCGCGCGCTGCTGCCTGTGCGCTCGTGCGCGCGCCATGGCCACACTTCCGATGGCCCCGGCCGCCGCCATCTCCTCCACCTCCACCTCCACCACGCGCCGGTTCTCCTCTCTGCGTCCTCACCACCGCATCCTCCTGACCCGCTTCCTCCGCGCCGCGCCGGCGCCGGCGGGGGCGCGGGCGCTCCGGACGTCCATGGCCGCGGCGGCCTCCGCGGTCGAGGTGGGCGGCGTCAAGATCGCGCGCGAGGGTGAGTTCTGGGCTCTCAGGGGATCTTGGGAGGGTTTGCTCTGGGTTTTGGGCGTGATGACACTGTTCGGAAGGTAGCATTTTGAGATGTGAGGTGTGTTGAACTGGGTAATTGTGGTAGGGTCTCGGTAGGCGTCATCCATTGCTTGTGTGCCCGTGAGATTGAAATGGATGGCGTGTTTGCGTGTCATGAATGGACAGCCTTGTATTACGATTCCTGGATGTATCATTGAATATCTTGTTTCTGTGTCATTGGATTTTGTTGCATTGTCGGGACTCTGGAGTGCTATGTTCTGAGATCAGAATCTGTTACAATGGTCTGTGTTAATAACCCAACTGAAGTGGCTTTGAATGAATCGCAGTTTACATGTACCATGCTTTGTATGAAATTAGTATCTTGTGACATTTCATTCTGTTAGTGATTGACTCATTTGCGGTGCCCTATGATGTAGATGTTGTGAAGGAGAATGACCCAACGAATAACGTGCCAGACACTATCTTTTCGAAGATTGGCCTGCAGCTGCACAGGAGGGACAGCCATCCTCTAGGAATTCTGAAGAACACAATCTACGATTACTTTGACAAAAACTTTGCTGGGCAGTTTGACAAGTTTGATGACCTCTGCCCCCTTGTTTCTGTCAAACAGGTATGAGTTAGCAATTGCTTGCTAACTGACAGTAGCTCACTTGGTTAAAACCTTCTTGAGGCCTTCCATCAGGGTTTCATAACCTGCTGTACTCAATTTGTGGATTAAAAAAAAATCTATCGTTGCATCCCATTTACTCGGTTTGACTCGACTTATGGTAGGTGGGCCCTCATATTTGGGGTGGCTCAAAACATGGGTTAAGGCCTGAACTACAGGGAGTGGCTCCCTAATGATGGGACTAGGGTTCATTGATTTTCCTGGCCCCTAGTTTACAGGTGCTTCTTCTTAAAATGAATACCATGGAGACAGTCATACCCTAGGGCAGTTTTTTTTTTTTAGTTAGCAGTTGCTTATTGTATATTGAATGATGCAGCTACTTAGCATTTGGCTATAGATCAACTGCAACAGTAGCATAGCATTAACCAGGTAGCAATAGCAGTTGAGCACAAACCGTCGGGAAAAGAGCTAAAACACCATGCTATATTTCAGTTGTTGGAGAGATCACTACTTTGATTGCCTTTTTCTCTCTCTCACATGGTATCTTCCCATATATTAGTGTATTGACCACATGTGCTTTATGTTTGATCTCCAGATTCATACATCTTCCATGAAAATAGTACGTGGCAATATTGTATTGTTGCTGACCTAGAAATGTTACTTTCTGCAGAATTTTGATGATGTCTTAGTTCCTGCTGACCATGTAAGCCGGAGCTACAATGACACATACTATGTTGACGGCGAAACCGTCTTGAGGTGTCACACCAGTGCTCATCAAGCTGAGCTGCTAAGGGATGGACACACACACTTTCTTGTAACTGGGGATGTTTACCGCAGGGATTCTATTGATTCAACTCACTATCCTGTCTTCCATCAGGTAATTCGATTTTGCGACATTCATTTAAATGTCTCTCAAGAAAGTTCCTTTTTATGATTCTTAGTGCATGCAGATGGAAGGCTTCCGTGTCTTCTCTCCAGATGACTGGTCAGGGTCTGGCATGGATGGGACTGCGTATGCAGCTGCAGACCTGAAGAAAACGCTGGAAGGCTTGGCAACACATCTATTTGGTAAAGCACCATGGCTTCTACATTGCCAGTGAATGATATAAGTGAATTAAATAATTAACAAACATGCCTTCTGCAGGTGCTGTGGAGATGCGATGGGTTGACACATACTTCCCATTCACGAACCCTTCTTTTGAACTTGAAATATATTTTCAGGTTTTTATTCTGAGTTCATTCAGTTATTCTTGTCTCAAGTCTAAGTAAAAAATGTTACACAGCTCAGTTGATATGATGGGTATCTGACTAACTCTATCATTCTATAAGGATGATTGGCTGGAAGTTTTGGGATGTGGAGTTACCGAGCAGGAAATTTTGAAAAGAAATGGTAGGACAGACAATGTAGCATGGGCCTTTGGACTCGGCTTGGAGCGCCTCGCAATGGTTCTTTTTGATATTCCAGATATCCGGCTCTTCTGGTCAAACGATAAACGGTTCACATCCCAGGTATTGCTGATAAAGTTTCTAGTTATCTCACTTCTTGGTTAGTTATATTCTGTGTTAGCTTATAGTGACTTGTTTACCTTTCCTACAAGGCTGCATGCTCTGCTCAATCTAAGATACTAATATCCAAAAGTCGCCCTTTCTTCTACCCATCATTTTATTTTATTTCTTAAATTTATGATTTAACTAATAAGTGCTGAAGCGTAACGACCGGGTTTTTTTAACCTTTCGATAAGTCCCGATCTTCCGTGACATTGTCAATCCCAAGAGGTTGACAAGCACGACATCACAAGCGATAAATCAAGAAACCATAACGGAAGCGTTAAACAAGAAACGAGAATAGAAAATTAGCAAGTCAATGCAAATTTATTAGAAATTAATCCTCCAAAGGGGTCCATCGGCACGCAGGCCGAAATCATCTCATAGCAGAAAGATTACTATCGAGATATCCACAGAAAAGCAGCAACGGAAGCGACATTATGACAGCGGCAGCGAACCTCTTCCACACAGGCACTCTTGAGCGAAGGAGCTGATTTCACGGTCTGTCAGAGACGTAGTTGAAGTTGAAGCTGTAAGAATCCTCTGAAAACAACAAATTAGGAAGCCGTGAGTACGAATACTCAGCAAACCGCATACTAACTAACAACAATGTATGCATGCAAATGGTTTTAAGGGTAAAGGCTGGCTCAAGTGCTAAATGCAAGTTTAAAACATTTCATTTTATTTTAAAGATGCAAGAAATTTTAATTTAAAACAGTCAAATTTTATTATCTTGCCCTGCAGGGATCTCCGTTATCCCGGACAGGGGTTCATTTTAAATGCCGCTGTAATCTCCACACCCGGCCACAGCTCAAAGGTCGGAGTCCAAAATATTTTGAAATAGAGGTAGAGAGAAAAAAACAAAACTACTCAACGAGGAGCATAACTCAGGAGACACTCTTAAAAAAGTACGTGGCAATGCGCATTGACTGTAACTCTGTAGAGTTTATGCACCTGGACCCACGAGAAGTGTCGTCGAGAACTACTGTCGTGGTCCCAACGAATAAACAAAACCCGTCTACAAGCTTCAACTGGCGCTATCCGTCCTCCAGGACAGGGGTCCCAAGTGCCTATGCAATCGGATCCTGGAGCTGTGAAGAGCCTACCACTGATCAGGTGGGGTATCTCGATCTCACATGGGGAGTTATAGCTCTACACCACACTAACACGTCACTGCCAACCCACGGGTAAACAACCAGTCTCGGTAAGCTTCAAGATCAAGCCACTGCCCATACAAGGTAACGTGGTGTACATAGTTGTCAACTGAGCGTACAAAGCTCGAAAGACTCGGTCTTTAATTGTCGGGGTAGACACTCTCTCCAACCTCAACGTCAGTAACCCACAAGTCTCACGGAAAGATCCCAGTCCAGATCTTCCCGTTGTACCCGCCACAGGTACACCCACAGGGACTTCCCAAAAGTCTTCCAGCTCTTCATACTCCATCCTGTCCCCGCTAAATAGTTATGTGTAGTTATTTGTAAAACTCACACATTTGAATCACAGTTCAAAATTATTTAATACAAATTCCATTTTTATAGTGATAGGTGTGAGGTAAAAATAAATGCGACTAAGCATAAAATAAAATAATGATTCTAAAGCAATCCTAGGGCTCATATTTGTGGAACCATAAATAGACACGGCTTAAGAATGTTGCTAGCATATTTTAAAATAGTTGTCATACAAATTAGGGTTGCAAACAAAACATGCAATTTAAAATACTGAGTACAAGAGTGATCAAGGAACGCGGCTTGCCTGGCAGTTCGAGATTGTAGTCGAGATCCAGGTCGTCGAACTGAGCAGGCTCACGGTACTCCTCCTCGGGTCACTAGCTAAGCAATAACACGAATAGGGTTAGGTACGCGACAATTTAAATTCGAATAATTAAATCCGAATTTAAATTGTTAGACTAAACGTGCTCAAAATGTTCCCCGGAAAATCCTACACGACGTTCTCGACGAGATGAATTTAACGGAATAATTTTGGAAATCTTTGGAGACTAAACGAAGTTCTCCAAAAATCCCTGAAGATTAACCGTACAAAACAATTCTAATCTAAGAAGAGATAAACTCGGATGGTCAAGCAAGTTCAACTATCTGACATCTACGCCCACTGCTCTTTGCTTCCAAACGAGACACGCTCTCTGCCTCCTATCAAGTACAGGATCAAACTAGGACTCACCTAACCTTCCTCAATCTCACAAAAAAAACTCGAACCGGATGGAAACCAACGCAGAGGGATGGATGCTCACCATGACTCGAACGAAGAGGCTGGCGCTGGACGCAGCGATTAACGCTGATCGGTGATGAGCAAGGGCGGTCGGGGCCGATCGAGGCAGGGACGGCGCGCGGACGGGGATCGCGATCGATGGCGAAGTCGCGCGCCCGGGACGGAGGCGTTGATTGGCGTAGGTCCACGCTGGTGGCGCGCGCGGTGGACGAAGTCTCGAGGGCGCGCGCGGCGACGACCCGCTTCCTCCGATCGGTGCTGGAGACTTGGGGTGGAGGAAAGAAAAATGGGGAAAGAGAGAGGGGTTGGTGGGAAGGGATAAGGAGGGAGGATTTATAGGGGAGCTAAATGGAGGGTCTGGAAATTAATTAGGGAATTAATTTCAGCCCAGCAAAGCCCGCGAACTAGATTTTCGGCGCCAGAAAAATTAAAAAGAGAAATTCGGATTTGGAGCGGAACGAAATTTGGGATAATCTTCACTTCGATTAATTTGAAAATTCTGGACTGTTACATGAAGTATTTAAAATAAAAACAATGGGATTGATACAGTGCATTGTTTTCAATTAAGTATTGTCACTAAGTGTTTTTACAGAAGCATGTATTTCCTAATGTAGATAATCAATAGTAACTGATAAGCTTGGTTTTGGGCTTTTGGCCTACACTCAAAGATTTAATGTTCTTCTAATTAACTAGTGCCTCTTTTTAGTGTTATTGCAGTAATATCTATATAATATCATTTGTGTATTTGCAGAAACATTTCTGCAAATGTTGATATATCATAGGATTAAAAAGAATTGTCATCTTCATCTTGGTTCCCAGTCCTTCAGTCACAAATACGTGTCGTTTTGGGTTAAGTGCAGTCCATATGTCTAAACTTTGACTATCAATATCTCTTTGAATATTTCAAATAGAAACTTACATATGTCTGCGAGATTTGTATTAGTTGCATAAACTTACTTTGCTATTATTTGTAGATTATATTTCAAACTAGTTTCATATATAAAACTGTGATCGGGTTATTAACATTTTTAACCACACTTTTTTGCCTATTACTTTTGTTCCTTCTTCTGGCCTTTTTTTTTCTTTCTTTTATGACTTTTCGTGCTAATTGTTGCTAGTACTTGTGGATTTCATCTCTAGCCTACTCCAACTTTCATGGATTAAAAGGCTTTGTTGTTGTATTTCAAGCTAGTAATTATTGGTAAAAAATTGTGTTAGTTTCCATGTCGATATCCAAGAGTTCAGTTTCTAAAACATTTTACATTCTTATTACACAGTTCTCTGAAGGGAAGCTTGGAATCAAATTCAAGCCATTTTCAAAGGTATGTGCTCGCTGTGTCCTTTTTTCCTCATGTAAAATCTGCATAATCTGTTGAGAAATTAGTCTTTATCCTGGTGTTGATTTACCTGTATTCCTTTCTGTAGTTTCCACCTTGTTACAAGGACATGAGTTTCTGGATCAATGATGCATTTACGGAAAATAATCTATGTGAGGTTGTCAGAGGGATTGCTGGAGATCTTGTGGAGGAGGTATGAGCTTAGCACATTCAATGTACCATTGCTTTTTTGTTATTTAAGTATCCGCATAAATAATTACAAGGTTGCAGGATACTTCACCTTTCCTTTTGTACTTTTGTGTAACGCTTGACATTTCAAAAAATAGCACTAACAATGGAGCATTTTAGTTGCAAAAGCTTCAGATTAGCTGAATGTATACCTTGGCTAGCATTTGCTTTCTGGAGTGTGTTTGTGGGTGGGTGTATGTGTGTTTGGGGGGGGGGGGGGGGGGGGGGGTGATTATAATTTTCAGCCCTGTTCATTAGTTCCGTTAACTTTTTAGGGCACTTTTATGTTCCTGCTCCTTTCGATATTCAAGATGCATGCAAGTGTTTTAGGCAAACTCTTTTGGAGGCATTAGTATTATAGGGTGTTTTGTTCTTGTGGTCTTAAAATACAAATATTGTACGGTGAATAACAGCAACCTAATATTTCAGCAAATGACAGAAACGTAATCAATAATAAAATTTTGGGCGCTCTTTGGAGTCTTTTGCAAGTAAGCCTTTTCTTTTCGTTTGCAGGTAAAACTCATCGATAATTTCACCAATAAGAAAGGCATGACGAGTCATTGCTACAGAATAGCATATAGGTCAATGGAGCGTTCACTCACAGACGAGGAGATCAACGATCTGCAGGTACATGCGACTACAATTGTAGTATATGATTTTAGATTCTAGTTTTATTAGAATCTGACGATCCGCACAATTTAATCGCAGTGGAATGTCAGAGAAGCTGTGAAAAGTAAATTAAAGGTTGAGCTGAGATAGTCGTGAGCTAGTTCAGATGACATACGCAAGAACTAATTTTTGCCGGTCATTACTTGTAAATTCATTGGAAACCTCCTATTGATCGTTGGAGAAAGTGCATCATTTGTTTCTGTACTGATCCACATGTTTTCTGTTGAGAGAGATTCCCTGTTCGAGGTGGCACTCGATGCATCTTAAAGCAAATAACGCTATGATATGTTCATTGCCCACAGTTTTGATGATATTGATGTTCAATAAGGCTTCTGATGTACCCAGGAGCAGTTGAAATTATGTTCTGTTATCCCTGTACATATTTCATGCAATTAGTTTTATAAGATTCTTCAGAATTGTGATATGAGCCCATAAAGTTGTAATGATGCCTCAATTCAAATACAAATACCACAAACAAATAGAACTATATTAAACTGCTCTAGTACTTACAACTCATCTCTGTGTATGCCGAAATCTGTTTCCAAACGTTGGAACTTCAATTTTGCCAGAACACTAGATAAGTGGAAAACCATTGTTGATCCACAGGCTTTCTTTTTCAAGAATAAATCAATTAGAAGAAAAGTTCAAATAAAATACAAGTACAATTACACCTTTCCAAAATTTAGAATGGAGTATTACAAATGTGGAAGGTCTTCGGTTTCTCACTCCTGACTTGTCATGAATGATGAATGTGAAAAAATTACACCTTTCCAAAATTTAGAATGGAGTGTTACAGAATTTAGAATGGAAGTATTACAAAGGGGAAGGAGTTTGAGTATTACAAAAGTATTATTCGCTTTCTTGTCATGAATGATGAATGTGTTAAAATTGCTTCTAAAAACTCAAAGCAATTTTATTGGACTGCATATTTTCTGCCAGGAGATGCTAAATAGCATTCATTCCCACAAGCTCACGCAGTTTCTCACACACAACAAGGGTGATTGTTGTCTGAGGGCCTAATCTCGCAAAGTTGACAAGTCCACTGAAAAAAATGAGAGGTTGTTAGGAAGTTGCAATGGAAGGAGAGGAATGTATAAAGAAATTCAAGTAATATCTACGGAAGTAGTTATAAAAGGGACAACATCTGCCCACATAGATCCATCAGAAAGTACTCATAGTTGAAGATTAATAGAAACAGAACACGAAATTTCAATCCTTCAGTACATAAGGTTGATGTTGTGAAAATGCATATAAAAATTATGAATTTTATAGATATGAAAGTATGTTGCTTACAATCTGCAAGACATTATGGTGATATCTTTTAATTACCATTCATTTCCCACAAGTATCCTGATAAAGCTATATTTGGTAGGTAAAAAATTACTCCAAAACAAGATAGCAGGTTGAACGAAAAATCAACCATACGAGTAATTAGGGACTGCCAAAGATAATATATGACGGAGGCACACAGCTCTTACCCTTTGTAAAGTGATTTTATACCCTCTGTCTGAACGACCTGTAAACCAAGAAAGCACATGATATAAGAACAAATGCCTTTTATGGAGCTAATTGTAGCAAGGCTTACCAACAAAATCTTATTTAAAAAGTATAATAACTCAAAACGTCAGGATAAACACCTTATAACCACAATGGAACCCATTCCTGTATACTCTGACACCTTTAGACTCCTGTTGCAGCATTAGGCGTGTTTTGATCATGTCCACAGGTGCAGTCACAAGAGTACCGGCTATTCCAGCTATGCAACTCGAGCTATCAAATGATAGAGATCAGCTGCAGCTCATCTCATCAAAGAATAAGCATCAAAGTGCAGATAAAAAAAAAATATTTCACCGTACATGAGATGTATTTGAAAACCTTCTTCAAACGGAGTCCACTTCAGTAAGGCCTACATTAAACACAGGTGAAAATATATTATAATTGATATACTGACCAACAACAGTAACAAAGCATTTCCAAGCTTGCTGGGGCAAGCAAACTGATGTTACTGAAGTATGCAGCAAATTAATTTCTTTTTAGTAAATAGAGACCTGCTTGCTCTCATCATAAGTTGCCAATTGTGATGCAGTGAGGCAACCTGCTCTTGCCATTGCTGGGCCAACTCCTTTCCAAAGTGCTTTGAGCCCTTCCTGTGCTAGAACTTTCCTCAGCTCCCCTATTGTACTAGTACTGCTTGTACTCATCTGCAACCTCACCTACAGAAGTACTCGGTTCAGATGCATAGACAAAATAAGTGACACTTCTGAAACAAATTAATACCCAAATAGCACACCTTTAAAACCTCCATTGGATTTGTTAAAGCGGTTGCGAGAGAACCAGCAATTATTCCAGATGCAAGTTTAAAAGCAAAGTTTGTTGAACCAAATACATAACTGCAGACATGTTTGCAAGGCTCATATAGTCCTAATCGAAGGCCACCATAGACAACAGATCTCGTCAATGCTGGTGCAATTCCCAAATAAAGTGACCGAGACCCTTCCTTTTTGACCATATGTGTAAATATTGTCCCCTGACATGTTTCACAATACAAATATAACTAAGTAATGAACTTAACAATGGAACAAAGGAAATATTTAGGTGGTATGAGTACCATTCCAGCTAAGTTTCCTCTTTGCCCAGCAAGCTGCATTTGAAGCCTAACTTTGACAACATCTGCAGGACCAAAATGGTGGCAGACCTATATAAAGAGTTACTTATTTTATGGATAAACAAAATAAAAGAATTCTTATAAACAAATTTTCTATCTGTCCCAATTTTTGTTCTAGGTACCAGCTGTCAAATTTCTCCAAAATCATAGAACAGGTAGGTCAAACTTTAACAAAAAATTAACATAAATATGAATCATACCACCAAGAACAATCATCCTTTGCCACAAAGCTAATCTGTAAATCCATTAATCCAAAAGAAACCTTATGCAACGTCTTTCACATGCATACCCAGAGGAAGTACCCACTCAGCACATCATATATTCTCTGTTGAAATTGTGACCAATCCGTAACTGAAACTGAAAATTATGGTCCTCTACATTTCAATTTCTGCTGGAAGAACATTATTAAGTCTTAGGCTGACATATTTTTCCCAATTATTACTAGATGCTGCCGCACTCATGATCTCAGAAGCCTCACATTACGCCAAACTACCATCAAAGTCTGAAGAAGATATGCATCAAGAGGCATATGCCTGACAGGAGTAGCAAAACCTGAGGTCCTGAATTAACATTGAATCGTATCTATATGCCTATTTCCTTGCTGCCATTTTCCAACGAAATTGTCGGTTGTTTATTGTTTTCGATATATTCAAGACAACTAACGAGGGCAACTTACTCAGAATATACTTGAGAAGTATCTGACGAGAGCAAGAGCAGCTAGCTTACCGAGAGGGTGAGTGACGGCTGTGGCGGCGGCAACGGACGCGCCGCTGGTGCCGAAGTGGTACAACGCGTAAGGCCCCGGACCCGTTGCCGGCGGCCGTGCGTCTCCGGATCCCGGCCGCATCACCGTACTTCCTCCTCAGATCCCCCGACAGAAAGGAAGAAGATGAGACCGGAGGGAGGCGATGCAAATTCTTCTTGGGAGCAAGATTCGAACTTTGGCAAGAAGGACGGACGGATTCGACCAACGAGGAAGGTGGAGTCTCGATCTTCACTCCCCTGCACTTTCTGCTCCGCAAGAACCGGAGTGGAATAATTCCTACTTCGCCTTTTGCCCTGAACCACATACTCGTTTGGAACGTGCTCTTTGTTGTTCAGTCACGCTGGTAGGACAAGGAGGAGGAAAAATAGGAGCAAGGATGAAAAAAAAAAAGAGAACTCACTGTTCATATTCTGTTAAGGTCAAATCACACTTTGGAAAACTTTGGAGCATCAGACTTTACTGGTGTATATTTGTGTAAATAAATGGACAAATTGCTCTTCATATTACTCCATACAATTTTAAAATATTAAATGTATAAATTATGACCATCAAAATTAAATATATTATCAGATATAATATCTTAATATTTATCTTACCCATATCCACGAGTCCAAATAATTATCCATATTCGTACCCGTTACCCGCAACAGATAGGAAACATTACCCATAATCATATCCGTGGATATTTTTTACCCACAGAGTTGCCCATATACCCGTGTGCATCGTATGCGGCTGCAAGAGAGAACAACATATCTGGTCTAAACTAGGTCAATTAGGAAACGCTATATCGCTAAAAATCATATTATATTTCTAAAAATACAAAAAATAAATAGAGCAAGAGGTAAAAGTAGATTTTAAATATAATCATTTATTTGTCTGTATGTTTTGGCCTATATATTTAGACTATTTATCAGATAAACTGATATGCGTGTATGGATAAGATTTTTCTTTGGCCTTTTTTCTTTATCCACAGATTTAAAAGAGATAATTGAGAAGTTAGTCATAATAAAATTTGAAGTTCTTTCTTAACCATTCAAAATTTTTAATTTTCTTGTCAACCATCAATGTTAACTTTCTTTTCTTATTCACCATTTTTATCCATTACTTGTTTGCCTTTATATCATTTTTTACTATGTTTTTCTCATTATTAATTTAAATAATTTTCCTAGACTTTGTTGAAACCAATCTTCTCTTACAAAATTCATATTATGGCACACAAGCTTAAAAGTAAATAAAATGGTTCAAACCAAATATTTAAATTTGAATTTGAATAGAATTTAAAAGTGAAAATTATTCCTTGCAAAAATTTTATAATCTCTAAAACTTGACAACTTCCACTAAAATGGATAGTGAGGAAACTTAGAAATAAATGATAGAAGGGAAAAGTAGTATTTTCCAAATTAAACTATCTCTATCCCAATGACTTTCATGGTAGAGTTCGCAATTTTTTTTACACATCTTTCTTAATTTTCGCGTCCACAGGTATGTAAAAGAGACGGAGATAGTATAATAATATTACATGAAACAAAATTTTATATGACCAATTTGGTATTGTCATTTGAATATTGATTGGTTTATATATTTATTAAACAAAAATTGTAGTGGCTCGTGATGGCTTCATGTTGCTACCATTGGAAACAACCGATCTGCTGAGCTTTCTCTATGCTGGGCTTGGAAACTCGATGATCCTCGAGCTCTGGTTCTTATCGCTTCGAAGCATGTACAGACCAAGGTTTACAAAATCGTTCAAAACCGACTGGTTTTTGCGATTTTTGATGAAATTGGTCCAGTCTGGTTTTATTGGACGACCAGTTTTTGTTTTAAAACTTTTAAAAATTTTAAAAATTTCGGAATATCGAAAACCGGTAAAATTGAAAGGTAAACTAGTGGGTTTCAAAATTTTGAAACTTGGAAACGGATGAGACCGGAAAAGCCGGTCGATAAAACCGACAAAACCGATCAAATTTCGTTCAAATTTTGATTTTTCGATTTGAAACGGTTTTCACAATTTTGTTAAACCGATCTCGGCCGGTTTTACCGGTTCAACAATAACAACAAACTTGGTACAGACACATAAATCCTGCCAAGAAAACACATTGGTATAAGGTGCCGCAATTTTGCGTCTAACAGGTTTGTTTACTGGTATTAGTTTCACTAGTTTAGAAAGGATTTAAGTATTTAACTTAGTAGTAGCTACTTCGATTCAGTTCTAAACTTAGTAGCTACTTCGATTGATGTTTCTACAGCTTAAGTAATGATTTAACTTAGTAGCTACTTCGATTCAGTTCTAAACTTTCATGGCATAATATATTAAAACAACTCTGTCTATTTGTAACCCATGTCTCAAATGTTAAATTCACTAGGAGTACTGTTGCCATTTCTCTAGGGAGCATGCCAAAATCAAATATAACGAAATGCAGGTAAAACCAAACTTAAGCTCGATATCAACATACTTGCCCCCAGCTCCACTGCCAACATAAGTGCCTCAAATCGAGTTTCATCATCACCATCATACTCACCTCCTTCCATTTGGGCCTGCACAACCAACACCAAGTGATATACTTGGCTCAGGAGTGTTGCAAGCTTCATGAAATATTCACCTGAATTTTTCCACTGATGATATAAATACAGACAATGTACAAGGGTTTAGGGTATTATAGCAACAGCATAAAAATAAATATCGACCACTCTAAATCTACTATCAGAATTCTGGAAATAAAAAGTTTATTCAGGTCAATTCATTCTCTAGAGTTACAGTGTACCAACTGCACTAAACTGCAGAACCACAACAATTCCGAAACTACAAGGTTTCGCCATTCATGAACAATCAGGAGATCGAGCAGATCACGCGCCGTCTTCAGATAAAGACTCCATCCTCTGCGTGATCAGTCGTATTGCGGCATTGGCGGCTGAGAAGGCGCCATGGAAGCTCTCTCGATACGACAGCTTCTCCAGGTCGCTGATCATCTTCATCAAGATCTCTCCCACATCGGACTGCCCCGCTGTCAGTGACTCATGGTATGACCATGCGGCCGTGCTGCTGATGTCCACATTGGCTGGCTCCGGGCAGTACTCATCGTCAAGCCACTTGTGCAGTGTCTCCCTCAGCCATTCGGATTCCTGGCAGGCATAGCGGATGCAGGTGATCTGATCAGTGACTGTGTAACTGAATTTGTTAAGTTAAAACAGAATGCAAAAAAAGTGCCATACTCAAGCAGTAAAGCTAGAAAAATTACGTAGTTCATTCCTAGGGAAATTGCAAAATATTTTTTTCCGAAATGGATATTGCAATTAAAGTTGAGCTTCAGCGTCGCATGAAATGGGTTTCTGTATTTCCATGCTCTGAGTACGCTCATCCACCTATATGGTACCCCTATTCAAGTCATCACAAATGCAGATAAACATCTTAAGCTGTGTGCCGCCTGCAACAAGCAAACAAGTCTACCTTAGTTTAGTTGCAGTGGTGCGCTTAACAAGTTTATCAGCTATTCAGCTCCTAATTAGCCAATTCATCAGCAATCAAGACATCGAATTTCACAGGTTGCGCATTCGTGTCACAAGGAACAAAAAGGCGCATTGAAATGACTCAAAAGCAGGGTCAATGAGGAATGTGAGCAGCCAGAGTCCCAAGGCTCACTATCTGAATACTTGGCATTAGAAACTGATCCGTGCACATTGGTCTGCTATGACAGCATATGCAATTACAATTCAACAAATAGATCCTGGAAGTTGGATCCAATACTGCCCACAAAGTGTCTCTAGGTGTGGGGATGAGAAGTTGTAGGGAAGATGGGATCTTGGACCCAACCTGCGCGGCACCTTCTGGCGCGAGCCAGGAATCGGGCACCCTCAGTTCCTGGACGCGGTTGTCCCGCCCCCTGCTGGGACCGGCGGCGGCGAGGAGACGCTGTATCGGAGGGGAGACACGGACGGCGGCGGGGGCCCGGAACCGGGAGGAGAAGATGGGTAAAGCGAGGAAAGGTTGCGCCTTCGTGGGAAGGCCAGGGCCGCAGCCATGGATGAGATCGAGAGAGGCAGCGACAGAGGTGTAAGATGACATTTCTTTTTCTTTTTTCTTTCTAAAAAATTCGGAGGTTTGTTCTCTTCACAGGCTGGTGGGTTTTGGATTTCTGTAATTTCATCTTTCCAAAAATCCTTCCTCGTTGCGTTTGTTTGGGCGATAGATTTCAGGAATTGGGTGGCCACGATTTTCCTTAGAATCTGGAAGGAATATTGTAACTAAACGCTAGTATTTGATTTCAATACGAGGGAATTTAGTTGTTTTATTAACATACTCCGTTTTTAAATTAATGTTGTCATTGATTTTTAATTTCAACTTTGACTATTTATTTTATTAAAAAATTAGTTCAAATATGAAAATTTATAAGTTGAAATTCAAATAACTTTGATTATAAAGTAAATTATAACAAATTATATGATATTCATAAAACTTTTATGAATAAAACAAATACTAAAGTTGATTTTAGAAGGATATCAATCTAAGAACGGAGGGAGTATATCCTTTTCAAAATAGTCATGTCTATTTTAAATCTAATTGACATGTTGTCTATATTACATATAAATATTACAAGTACCAGTCATAAAAATTGGGACCATTGAAATCACAAATCTGCTACCTCTGACCCTCGAAGGAGAAAGGATGCAGCGTGGGCGGAGAAGGACAAGCGGCACGAGAGGAGGGAAGAGACGCTGTGGTGAAGGAGGAGGGCAAGGGGAGGAGGAGGTCGGCAGGGACGAAGGTGGCGTGCCAAGGGTGGCTGCCGTCAGCTAGAAGCAGAGCCCTGATGCAGCCAATGACCCTTGGTAAGAGATACAAATTAAAAAAAGGTTTATATGGTCTTGATTTGGTCCATGAAACCTCTGAGAAATGCAATTCAACCTTCGCAATATCAATAGAAAATCTCATCTTTAATGATCATCAAGAAATTGAAATATAACATGAATAATTGAACATACAACAAAGGTTGAATGCATATTGTGTCCATCACAAGTTATATATAGCCAGATGGCCCTCCATTTCTGAAAGGAGCAACAAATTCAGGGTTTGCTTATGGGACTTTTTCCGTCACAGGCTTCTCGATGAGGTTCGTTGCATCATGCATAGTTGCAATGTCCTATGCGCTTGTCTCATCGACTATGATGTTAATTACTTCTCGAGGCACATCACAATCTCAACCTGCAGTATAAAGTTGTGCAGATTGTGCTATTATTAGCATATCATATTTCTGGAGTAAAAGTGATTTTGGTGAACTAGGATTCAGTGGCGAAGCCATGTTGTGGCTGTTGGGTGCAGATGCACCCACACTTGTTTTATTTTTACACTAAATTTTGTAATTTTTCACTATGTATTCTATTAAATATTTAGATTACATAAATGAGATGCGTCCGTCATAGTTTTTGTTTAGCTGCGCCATCGCTAGGATTACCATATCCTATGAATCAGCGCCAAGTTTAGAGAATTTTTATTCTCTTGCGAAAACAGTCCCATCAGTGAGAGCCGGTTGCTTTTTCACAATCCAACAAACCTTGTCGACTATCTCATACTTAGCTTGCTTAAGAAAGCAATGAATGATAACAAGTCCAAGAAAGTCACAAAAAAAAGTTCAAGGAAAAAACATTCTAAAATAACACTGGAAAATTACTATCTATATTTGTCACCTGAAATAGATCAAGAAAATGTCTCCATAACTGAATTGCTCATAGTCATAAGCACAGAACAAGATAAGGTACTACAAATTAGGAAACAAGATAATTAATATCCATAGTATAAATGCTACAAAAACTTTTTTCATAGGGACGCAAAGTTTTCTATTGGATGTTCAACTAGATATTTAAAAGATATGCCATGAAAATTCGTTCTAATATAAATATTAATAACATGTACATTGTCAACTCAGCAAAGTGAAGCTGATAGAGGCATAGAGCCCAAAAAATTCGTCGATGATATGAGTTTGCTACATCTACCAAAGATGTTCAGATTTTAAAAATAACTAGCTACTAGCTGATTTTGACATTCAAAATACATGTCTGATTAAATTTTTTTATACCATTTCATAAAAGATTTTAAAAATAAAGTGACAACCAGCAGAGGAAAAAAACTTACTTTCTGACCAGGAACCAGAACCGTAAACTTTTTGAAAATTGACCTGTTGCATTATTTGAACTAGGAATCTAAGATTGTAAACTTTTTGAGAACTGATCTGCCGCATAATTTGAACCATGCAGATAGATACAACAATGAATTTACATATAAATTGAGATTTTCAAATCTGATATATTACCAAACGTGTCGATCAAAGGTACACGTTGAATCTGATTCAAAAGGAGCTTTATCCTTAAAAAATTTCGTAAGAATAGGTTTAAATTTATATGAGAAACTTAGCAAGAATAAAAAATTTCTAATGAGTCCTTTTTTCTCAGCCCTACCTTCCACCCTGGCAGAGCACCTCGCCGCCCCGCGCACCCCCCAGCTGCCTCGCGCGCCGCCACGATCTGCTCTGCGCGGCCTGACTCGAGGTAATACAGTCCGGCTGCAGTCCTACCTTGCCCTATTGGTAGATCCACGTCCGTGTTGAAGAGCACCTTCCGCCATGGCGGGCTCGGACCTGGACGATCTACTTCTGCAGGCCGCCGGCCGTACGGGGAACCAGTCCCGGCCGAACAACCAGCGGTGGAATCAGCAGCAGCGGGGCCGGCGGGGGTCCTCGTACTCCGGCACGAGCAGCTCCGACGACGACGACTTCTCGGACGCTGCGCCGAGCTACTCGCGGAAGAAGCATCCGCCGTCGGGGTCGCAGGTGCCGCTCAAGAAGCGGCATCAGCCGGAGAAAGGCAAGCGGAGCGGTGGGTGGCGGGATGGTGACGACGAGGACGACGACGATGATGTTAGGCGGAGTGGTGACGACTCCGACAGCGCGCCATCCATTGGTAGCGACCTTTACAAGGACGAGGACGACAAGGAGCAGCTGGAGAAGATGTCTGAGCTCGATAGGGAGATGATCCTGGCTGAGAGGAGCAGCCGGATCGATGATTACAAGCTCAAGCAGATGGCGAGGGCCAAGACGGATAAGGCAGCGACCAGGAAGGACAGCAGCCCGCCACCACCGTCAAGCCGGATGCGGTCTTCGACCAGAGTGGACAGAGGCTCTGCAACCAAGAATGCCTTGGATGAGCTGAGGGCCAAACGGATGAGCAAGCAGGATCCAGATGCGTACCGCAACAGGTTCAAGGGTCTGCTTGCACAGAGTGGCTCACCAACTAGGCGCAGGGCTGGGAGCCCTCCGAGCGATGGGAGCAATGATGGTGATAACAGAGGGAGGATGAATGACCATGTGAGGATTGGTGATGATAACAGGGATGATGAGTTTGATGAATCGCCGGGTAGACTTGACCCACTGAAGTTTGATGAAGTGAAAGGTATAACCCTTAGGAGGTCAAAGTTGGTGAAATGGTTCATGGAGCCCTTCTTTGAGGACCTTATGGCTGGGTGCTTTGTGAGACTTGGGATCGGCAAAACAAAGTCAGGGATCCCAAAATACAGGTTGTGCATCGTTAGGAATGTGGATGCAAGCGATCCAAATCGCAAATACAAGCTGGAAAACTATGAGACATGCAAGTATCTTAATGTTGTGTGGGATAATGAGGCTAATGCTGCACGGTGGCAGATGACACAGGTATCAGACTCTCCACCTCTTGAAGAAGAGTTCAAGGAGTGGCTGCAAGAAGCTGAGAAGAACGGTGTGCGCATACCAACTCGTCAGGAAGTGCTGGAGAAGAAAGAAGCAATTGAGGAGGCCTACAGATTTGTATATTCGGCAGATACTGTAAAGCGGATGCTGAAAGAGAAAAAAGCTGTTAGACGACCAATTAATGTTGCTGCTGAGAAGGATCGGTTGAGGAATGAGTTGGAAATTGCACAGAACCGGGGAAATGACGCTGAAGCAAAAAGAATCCTTGCAAAGCTGAATGAGCTTGAGAAAATGTCACAGCCAATGTCAAAAAATGAAAAGGCTGCCAAGTTGGAGGCGATGAACAGGAAGAATCGTGCTGACAACTTCAAAAATGCATCAGAACTGAAACCTGTTAATACTAGTTTGAAGGCTGGAGAGGCTGGTTATGACCCTTTCTCGAGGAGATGGACAAGATCAAGAAATTATTACGCATCAAAGCCAGCAGGAGATAATGCTGAAGAAGCCCCGAATGGGACAGGTGGTAATTCAGTTGCTGCCAGTGAAGAAGCGAAGAGCAGTGCACAAGTTGGTACAGCAGCCACAGCGGCAGCTCAAGTGGCAGCAGCAGATGCTGGGAAGCTAGTTGATACAAATGCACCTGTAGATCTGGGAACAGAGTCAAATGCGATGCATACATTTGAGCTCCCTATATCATTGTCCGTTCTTGAGCAATATGGTGGACCTAAGGGTCTGTTTCATGGCTACATGGCAAGGAAGCAGAAGATAGAAGCTACAATGGGGTTCAAGGTTCCTGACAATGATGGAAGAAGGCATGCTTTAACCCTTAGTGTGAGTGACTACAAAAGACGGAGGGGTCTCCTTTGAAGGATTCTGCACTTGTGTTGGCTGTTCGATTGATTCATCTATCTGTTTGTCTGCACTGCCTCGCATTTTTGTGACAATTGTCCAGGCTGCGTGCGAGTTAGGCAAATTACTGTTGTAGTAACATGAAGCATGTACCATACTTTTTTTCCTTACATGAATAATACTATTGTGACTCTTAACTGAAATTGCGGGTTTATATGTGTCCAGTACGTTGCTCTTGTATCATTTTGCTAGACCATGTTCTTATTGCTCTGTTGAAAATTGGAGACAGCGGGTAGAAAAATTATCTTGTGTAATTCCCATAGAACTAGCTGTCGGTTAACTTAGATTTCTTTCTTTAACATATGCAGTTACATCAATTGCAATAGCTTGGTTCCCTCTTGTGTAAATCCCTAAAGCTTTCTTTTTATGTTTTGTTACAAGGTGCAATGCGTGACAAATCGCAGCAGCTCAGGAGCCTCTTGGCAATTTCTTGTTTCCCAGCATATCCCGGTTTAGATGCAGTTCTCTGTGGTATCTGTAAATATCCAAGTACAAATACAAATTCCTGTACCTTAATAAATTCTGTTCCTTGCATTCTCCAGCTTTGAACTGAACGCGTAAAGAGAAGCCCAAATTTATGCATCGTTGGTCATTTGCAGGGTTGACAAAACCGCTCAAAACCGGCCGGTTTCTGCGGTTTTCGGTGAAACCGGTCCGGATCGGTTTTACAAACCGACCGGTTTTCGTTTTAAAAATTTAAAAAAATTTGAAAAATTCGGAATATCGAAAACCGGTCCATAAACTGGTAAAACCGGCGGGTTTCAAGTTTTGAAATCTGGTACTGTAGCAAACTGGTGAAACTGGACGGTTTACTGTAGCAAACCGTTCAAATTTTGAATTTTCAATTTAGAGCGGTTTTTAACCGATTTTTCCGGTTTTAACAGTTTAAACGAAATATTAAACCCTGGTCATTTGTAGTCTCGTCCAAACAGTAGGTTTTCGCAGCTATTTAACAAAATTTATCCCTTCACCCTTTGTGCTGGAAGAATGCAGTGACCACAAAAACGTTTCATATTCCTAGTATCAGCCATGCATCGCAAGAAACTTCATTGCACGCCTTGCAAAAGGTTATGGAGAAAAGGGTGAACTTAACAATGCAGAATTGCAGATCGCTAACCACAGAACCAATCCATCAAAATTCCCATTCACGTTGTCCGAGAATGATTTGGGCATACAGTGTACACAATTGGATCAGACCATTGTAAGTTTTTTCATTCAAGGAACGATGCCCTTATTTATCTCAAACTCATATGGATTTACAATGTTTTCCCATTGCATTAGTTTATTACAGAGCCATGTTAGCACTTGATACATAATTAGTCGTTCTTCGTTTTGATAAACTTCTTGATAATGCCCATCATCTCACTTCCAGGGAACCGTCCAAGGCAGCCTCTAGCAGCGGCGATCTCATTGAATTCGCACACAGAATCACCACTAACAGCTTTAAGCTGATCGATTTTGTGCTCAACTAATTCTACATTGTCTGCCAGATCTTCTCCGGATTTAACCGATGGGAGTGGGAAATCATCAAGAGGAGTGTTCACCACGTTGTCCTCTCCAATGGCTCCCACATAATCTCTCAGCCGGCAAATTGCAAATGGAACAGGTTCGAAGCTATGGTCACCATATTCAACTGGAGTAGAATGGTCTCCAGTGACACAAACGAAGTACTGGTGGCGTCCGGCCTTTTCGGCTTCCCAAAGAAGCCTTGCAAGCTGACCAATAGCTCGATCAACAGCTTCTAAACCCCGCACCTTCAACTTGACAGCCTTATCGTGACCAGCATCATCAATGGCCTGCCATAACATTATAAGAATACTCAGAATCACGAGGTTAATCTTATTTCTAGAGTATGAGAAGTGGAGTTCTTACCTTTATGTGTAAGAATCCAAAGTCATATCCATTCTCTCGTCCAGCTTTATATTCATCTTCTCCAGGCACAAAAACACGAGGTGGTGTATCCATTGGAGCAGAGAGTGCCTTGGCTATTGCTTTAGCTTTAGAAGTTAAGTGAGTACGATAATCTCCAGTTGCTCCTGGTGCTTCGAGGATATCTATGCCCAGCGACAAGCCCAAGCCAGCTATGATCTTAGTGGGAGCCACCATGCATGGCGCAAGTCCATGCCTGGTTTCAAAGGCAGGTACCTAACATACATGAAACTTCATAAGAAAAAGGGAGTCTCGGCAGTATCAAGGTCTGGCAGGGCAAAACATTGCAAATCTGAACAAGAAAATCTTGGATAAAAACAGAAGTCCAGTAAACACACGTGAGAAAAATCTCTGTAAACCATATCTTTCATATTACTACTCCAGAGATGCAAATATGAATTATTTCTAGTATGGGGTGATATTAGGTCTTTTGCACTGACCTCAATTCTAATACCACAGCCTCGCAACAACACAACATTTGCGATGTTCTTTCCCTCAGCTGCACGCTTCGCATTGATGGGGTGAGAAACCAGGATGCGTGTGATCTCCTTAGAAAGCTCGTTGACCACAGTGGCAGTGTTTTTGGCTTCTTCAGAATCATCCAATGCTTCAGCCTTCAGATGCAATCGATTATCCTTCAACGGATCAGTTCCAGAAATGTTCCCACTCAACCTTGGTCCTTTAACAACTACACCACATCTGTGTTCGGTAGCATACCTGCAGAGAGGAGGTGTAAATTACAATGGTAATCAAACAACATGTTATTTTGTACATGAATTAGAAATGAGTGGTGCACCTGACTCTCACTTCATATTCAGGGAATGAGGGAAGCTTCATTCCATCCAATGCCGCACAGAGGATAGGGCCTTCCTCCTCAAAATGCCTATCTGCTCTCCTGCTGACAATAAACCCTGTGCTCTCATCTAAGGTAGCAAAGTTTGACTGCATGTGGAATGTGGAGACAATTCAGTGATGGGAAAAACAACACATTCATTAATCAATACAGTACAATACACAGTATTCTCACATAAAAAGAGAACACCTGATTTTTTGCATGCAAGAAGCTAAAAGTGCTAGTCAATGATTCAAACCATTGTTAAATATTTGGTAAGTAGAACCAGCTCAAGAGGGATTAACACTGATTAGTAATTACTGCATGCAGCCTCTTGAATGATCAGAGCCATCGCTAAGTAATTAGAACTACATCGGTACATCCTATAAATGAAAAAAGAGCGCCATTTTAACACTGGAAGACAAGAATACTGTATGATCTGACCAATTACCAGTGCATACCCACAGAGCAGAATGTGTAGCCAAGAGCACGCAAGTAGATTAGAGATCTAAAGAAATCAAGCTAATTTAGCTGCCATTTAGTGCTTCAAGAGCTGAGAGACCTTGAAGGCGATGTCGCCGGGCGCCATGGCGAGCCCGGCGCCCATGGACTCGAACGCGCCGCGGCCGCGGTAGTACACGCGCGGGTCGTACCCGAGGAGGGAGAGGTGTGCGGTGTCGCTGCCGCAGGCAAGGCCCGGTTCCACGGGGTCCATTAGACCCACCACCCCTGCCGCCGCCACCGCGTCCAGCCGCGGCGCCGTCGCCGCCTCCAGCGGCGTCCGCCCGCCCAGCGACGGAATCGTCACGTCTCCGATTCCATCCACCAGCACGAACGCCACACGGCTCCTCCTCGGTCCCTTCCCTCCTGCCGCCGCCGCCATCGCCGCCAACAAAGGCCGCGCCTTTACTCTCCCCTCCCCTCCTCGCGGCCGCGTTGTGCTGCTCCCGCTTTGCGAGATGCCGCCGCGTGCTTATGAATCGGCGCGGCGCGCGGACCGGGTCGGGTCGGACCGAACACTCGGACTCCGACCCGGTCGGTTCGGCCGTTACAAGGACCGACCGGCCCGCTGCGCACACGGTGCGTCGCCAAATCTGCAACGCCCGCTCGCTTCGCTTCGCCCCCCGCCCGGTCGCCGCGTCCCCCTCGCCGCCGGTGATCGCCGGCGCGGCTGCGAGAAGGTGACCTCCGCCGCTAAGCCTTCCCATCTCCTCCCACATCCCGCCGGCCTCGGTATCCTACTTACCGAGGCCTCTACTCCCTCTGAATTTGGTATGTGACGGGGAGGCCAGGGCGGAGGGGACGCCGCCGGTAGAGGTGGATGCGGACGCGGTGGCGGCGCCGGACCCATTGATTTCGAAGTTATTGTAAAGATTTTTCCGAGATTTTTTTGGAGGCCTCTGCGGCCTCTCTGAATTCGGCTGCTCCAGGTGCGACACTTGTAAAAACAAATATCATATGCATTTGTTGCTTGTTAAATTCGTTCGCATGCTACTTTGTTCGGTATGAATTGGCGGGATGGTGTGAAATCTTCTGTAACCATGCATACCTGAGTCCTAACGGTCTCTAAATTTTCCATTGGAGTGCGATCTCTGATTTAAAATTCGTACATAATGCAGTGAAAATATTGTTTTTCCCCTCATGGTAGATCATCGTGCTGTACATGGCCTTGTATTACGGGTTAGCAATGCAGGTCAGATTGTTTTCTGTGCGAACCTTGAAAATGCGCTTTGATCTAAATTTAAAATGCGAGCATATATATGCAGTTATGCTTGTTTGATATTTAGCTTGTGTATAAAGTTATATTGGGAATTGTTTATAAATGCAACTATGACTGAAATATCACACCTGATACTGGATCTATTTTTTTTTATCCCAATGGCTAATTATACCTATTTTGTTATTGGAAAAAGTCCAAAACACTACCCTTAACTATAGACATTGTCCAAATTACGCCCTAACCTTCTATTTGGTCTACTTAACCCCATCAATTTGCTAAACCAGCTCACTTTGCACCTTTAACCAGTTTTGATTTCCGGTTTTGCTGACTCAAGCCGGTTTTGTGACATGCTGGCACTTGACGTGGCTCTAGCGATTTCCAAATTAGCAGGATTATGTTGGTGGCTGCGAAACAGAGCAAATCATGTGATTTAGGCGGGTGAAGATCAGGAAGGAGGCGTGGCTGGCGGCAGCCTTGCATCTTGCGTATGGCGGCAGCCTTGCTCTCGCATACGGCGACGGCGTGGCAGTGGCCGTGTGTATCACGTACGTCTGCGTACAGTTACGCCTGGCGGTGGCCGTGTGTATCACGTACGTCTGCGTACGGTTACGCCTGGCGGTGGCTGTGAGTATTGCGTACGACAGCGGTTGGCGGCTGCCTTGCATCTTGCATGCTGCAACTGGGCGAAGGGCCTGCAGTGCAGGAGTTTGGCAATCGGAGTTGCAATTCAAACACCTGGAATAGCAGTGGATACCAGGATTTTTTCGTTCGATTGCCGTCAACCCTCCTGTCCGCATTACTCCAGAATTGCTGTCAACTCTGTGCTGGAAGCCGCCGCCGCTGCCGAGCTGGATTCTGATTTCTGCCTCACGAGCATGGTCTGCGCGCCCTGCCGCTGCCGTGTTCTCAGCTGCGGCTGCCGGGGAGGACTCACCGTCCCCTGTCCGCTTGTTCTGTTCAGCCTGTTCTAATCTTTCGCTTGAGCAAGCCACGTCACCTGCCACCGTGTCACAAAACCAGCCTGAGTCAGCAAAACCGGAAATCAAAACTGGTTAAAGGTGCAAAGTGAGCTGGTTTAGCAAATTGATGGGGTTAAGTAGACCAAATAGAAGGTTATGAGGTTATTTGGACAATGGCCATAGTCAAGGGTAGTGATTTGGACTTTTTCCTTTGTTATTTGTAAACTTTAAGTGAACTTACAACTGTATCCAGCTAATCTTTAGCAAGCTCTCATTCTATATCTGCGATTGGGAGCATGGCCAACTAAACTTTGGACTCGGTAAAGTGATGTTCATGCAAACTGTTATTTAATGTTTCCCATGTTATAAAAAACCGTGCAAAAAGATTTCAAATGTTATCTTTGTTTTTGGAGAACACAGTGTTCTATTAAATTTGATTCTGACGGTGTTTGCTTTTAGCTGTCAACATCTCTCAGTCTCTCAGTAAAGGGCAGAAAATGTGCTCAATCAACTCCTACCTTTCCATGTTTGAATGGTGTGTTACTTCTGATATGTGATGCATGTTTGTAATGTATTGTAGGTTACAATTCCAAAATGGTTTGCATGTCGGGACATGTTAAAATGGCTTCTGTGCTGAAGCTAGTAATGATGGAAAATCACACAACAGGTAAAATGTACCCAATATTTAGCTTGTTCTGCGTTTCTATTTAGTTTGTCATCTGCATTCACAAAGTTTGACAGAGAGACTTTGGAATCTATGTCCAGAATTAAACAAAAAACCAATCTATATTGGCGTTGAGGTTGTATAGATTCATTTGTCAACATAATTCTGTGTCATATCATATGTACTTGACTGAATGGAATGAATTTTGCAGTTACCACCTATCCTTTTCTTTTACCAGAACTCTTCTTTTAGCTTCTATAGATTTCAAATAACTTCAACTGGCCTCTAGCTATGAATAGGGGAGAATGCCAAACTGTAGAAGAATGATCATTAACACAAGACCTTAGTAACTGAAATAAATACATCAATGAATAGGAGAGAAGCTTGTGCGACACCGTTTGAGGTGGTTCTGTTATTTCCAATGGAGGCCGCATGAAGCACTGATTCGTAGCATGATGATATGGGCCTATTTATGTGACGAGAGGCATGCCAAGACCAAACTTGAATGGGAGTCTGTGAAGAGAGATTTGAAGGATTGGGGTATCTAGGGGTGGTAACGGGCTGAGAATTTGACTTATTAGCCTAGTTGGCTGGGCCAGAAAAAGGCCATGCCGAATTCGAATAAAAATTGACTTAAATTTTAAAATGGCTGAAACGGACTATGATAGGGCCTGTGGGTTGTGGCCTTTTACTGCCCATAGCGATATCACCAAGGAGTTAGCCTTAGATAGGAGATTGTGGAGGCTAGCAATTCACGTGCCAAAACGTTGATCTCCGGTGCCCAACTTTTTCCCCCCTTTTTCTGTTTTCCCCTTTTCTTCTCTTTTTTTTTATCTTCCTTTGTTTTTCTTCCTCAGTCTTTTTTTTTTTTTACCCTTGTGCTTTGGCTCTTCGGGGTTTCATCTCTAGCCTACCACAACTTGCTTGAGACTAAACAGCTTTGTTGTTGTTGTTGTTGTATATTTGGAGTCCTTTTGGATTAAAATGACAGCTCAATTTTTTGTGTGGAACTTTTGAATTGATGCAGGGATGTACTTCTTTAAGTCAGTCATCATGCTTATTTTTGTTTTGTAGTGAAGAAATGCCATTGTAGGGTGAATAATTTATGTGTCCACTGGGTTCAAGGATGGACTTGTTAACTATTATATGCACATTTCGTTGTCCAGAGGCAATTTAATAACCTTTACACATATACAATATGCACACGGAGCAAAAGTGTTGTGGTTTTGTCATGTGTGGACAGTTGGTGATGGTTCATTTTCATTCATCTTTCATTCCCTGGATTCCTCTGAGAGAATATAACAAATGGATTTGGTGCTGAAATGAAATGAATGGACTATCATTTTCATTCATGTGCTCTGGGTTGAGATTGTGTAAGGATGAGGCAGGGGCTCATGTGTTTTCTCGACCTGCGTTAGAAGGCCTTCTTAATGCAATACCCGGGGGCTTTCTTATGCCCACAGGTCAAGTTTTTTTTTGTGTATTTTGGGTTGAGAATGAAAAATATACTCTACATTTTTGTCAGATGATGTGATCAACGAGAGGAATGCTGCACAAGCCCTGCAGAAACAACTGTTTGATGCACATGAACCAAACTTACTTGATGAAGATGGTAAGTCTCCTTGCTGAACTGACATATTTCAGTTACCTGTTTTGGGTAGTTATCTCGTCATTACCAGGTGGTAATGCCTTTTAGGTGAATAGGTATAATATATATTAGTACTATATGATCTGTCTCATATGTGTTTATTTGTTAGATTTGATTTTATTTCTGGAAGCTATCAAAAAAAAAAAAACTCGACCGGCAGGGGTAAGACCGCCCCCACGGCTTTTCATTAAAAAGAAGCTCAACCGAAACCAGTCGAGAAAACCCACGAACCCCGATCTCACCCTCAGGGAGCCGTTCCCTGTGGTTCGGGTCTTAACTTACGCTTTAAGCCTACCTCATACATAAGGTCCCGTCCACCACAGATCGGGTCAACCGAGTAAATGGGACACAGTGAGTGGGTTTTTTTATTCCATAAATTGTGCACACCAGGATTTGAACCCTGGTAGGTGGCCTCACAACTAGAGTTCCTAACCAACTGAGCTGCTGTCAGTTTGCATTTCTGGACACTATCACTTGTTAGCTATGTGTATATATTTACTATGTTATGTTTCACTTGTTTTTCCTTTTTCAATTTCTTTATATTATATCATATTATTGTTTCATCTGTAGAATTCCTCTTTTAATATCATTTCTTAGCTTTTTGAATTAGTCAATAATTTCCTGCAGATATGCATATATTTGGATCAAAACCTATGACCGATCCGCTGGACCTGGTAACCTTGATGATTATACCTGTATGATTTCCCTATTTTTCCCTGTTTGATCCATTGGATTCAAAACTTATCTTTTATTGAAGGTCTGCTGTAGTACTTGCAAGAAGCCAGTCAAGGCTAGCCAATATGCTGTTCATACAGGTGCTATTCAATGTTTTTACATACAATAAGTATTTATGTGTAAATGCCTATGTTCAACCAGCCTCTTTATTTGTGACTCGATATATTTCTGGGTTAATGCTGTGAATGCCAATTTCTAATTTAGCATGAACCCACAAGCCATATACTTTTGCAACTTTTTCCTATAAGAATCCATTTTTTGGAATTTAGAAAGACTGTTGGAATTACATTCAATGCATGAATTATGGTTGGAAACGACAATTGATGCTACTCAGTATTTGATTGTACTATGAAAGTGTGTATCTGAATTTCTTCTTTTGAGAAATGAACCTGCATTTCGTTTCTGTTGGTGCAGATAAATGTAGTTCAGTTAAGGTGAACACAAATGACAATACTCTTGAAGATCACAGTGGTTCTACAAAACCTCCAAAGAAAGGCAGAAAAATTAAGTTGGCAAGTAATGGAAGTATCCTTTCATTTGTGCTTCAGTTTACTTTTAATTCCATCATGCTGCCTTTTGTTTTCTGCATGCGGAATGCTTTATTTTTGTTAGTTGGACTAACTGTTCACTGAATTTGATTGTTTTGCTGCCTTGACATATGATAGACAAAAAAATACACATAAAAGTGAAAACAAAGTCTCAATCTGAATGTAAGGACAGTGCCAATGGTTTCAAGTTGGAAAATGTGCATGTCCGTAATGTACAACCTATGAACTCCCCATCTGATCCAAGTATGTGATATTTTCTTTCTAAATATTGCAATAAATCTGATGATTTGTTTATTGTTTACTCCACAGTTTCGCTGAATTTTATCTTGGAACATTTGATCTATATAACTAGTGCTTAAATGATACTGTTAGCATACTAAATTGACCACTGAGAAGTTTCATGTGTTCAACTGTTCATATCACATTGTAGTCATCTGACAATATAGATATGTGGGTCCACTTTTATTTG
Organism: Zoysia japonica; assembly: GCA_001602275.1. NCBI lineage: Eukaryota > Viridiplantae > Streptophyta > Magnoliopsida > Poales > Poaceae > Zoysia > Zoysia japonica. The sequence continues at coordinate 1,126,153 of BCLF01000038.1, forward strand.
CATTTGATTGTTAGTCTAATATCTAGAATCTGTGAATACATAGGATATCAATATGTTGACTCTTAGATATGTTTTTGCTGGAACGTTACTTTGTGGCTTCTGTTCCAAGAATTATTGTTTCAATTGGTAACTATATTTTGGTGCTGGCGGGAAAAAGATTTTTGAGGGAAGGGAAAAGGATTATTAGTTGGATCGTCTTATAAATGTCTGCTTTATTTGCATGCTGCTTACTTTGTAGGGTTGAAAACATCTGTTGATGATGCAGCTACAATCAGCAAGCCTGAAATTTTCTTTAGAGGTCTGAATTGCTTCTCAATATTGTTTCTTTCCCCGAAAAGATCCTTCGCTTATGTTCTATCACTCACAGATGTGTAGTCAAGTTATTACGGAGTAAAAGAATACACTTCTTGACAAAAGCTAAGCAGCAAACAGTTGAGCTTTATGCACAGCACAGATGCTTTTTAGTTGGACATAGATATTGTTGTCTTTTCAGTGGTATTGAGCTTGTATATATCAATAGACTTGGTTCCTTTCTCTCCTGACTACAGAGTTTCAAGCGTTTCTTTCATTACTTGAAACAAAGTAGAGGCTCCATACATCACAACGGTGTTGGACATGTGATCTCCTCTGAATGAGAATCAAATGGGGTTATGGTTTCTTGTTTTTGGGTGATATATATGAATTGCGAAGATCACCAAAAGCAGATTGCTGATGTCTATTCAATATCCGTAATATGCTCGAGTTATGGGAGCTATAATAATAGTTATTTTTATAGTGATTTTCCATGAGAGTAATTTTTCGCCTATCTATTTGTGGTTTAATCCATTTCGCCATATCAAAATCATCCATTGTAGAGATACAATTTAAATAAATATGCTTTGTTTCTGCTCTATAATTTTTTTCCTTCCCTTTTTTTGCCTTTGACCTGAGATTCTAAGTATCTTTTTCTTAATTGTTTGAGTAGTGCTATTGATTAAGATATGTTTTTGAATATCTGTAACTTATGATCAGAAAGTATTTTGATCTCTCATTTAATGTATACCAGATGTGCCTGCTCCTCTTGCAACAAAAATGTATCATTCACAGGGCAATCTCCAGCTTCGATTGGAGCTTGGCCAGCTTTACCGTGAAACCTGTGTGGAGCATTTGAGCAGCTACACGACTCAAAACTCTTCACAAGAGAATGGATTGATGGTGTCACAGTTTTCTCCATCTTATAATCCAACGGGTTCTCAGAAGAGCATTGTTCTTCAAACAAAGGTTTCGTGCCCCTACACTGTAAGCATCGAGAGGTTATCTTAACATGCTCTGTTACTGATGATGTATACTTCTTTTTTTGCTTCTTAATATCTGGATCAGCTTCCTTCAAGCACACCTGAACCGTGTGCAGGAATCCCTCAGCAACTAAGAGCTGGCAGGCCTACCTGTTCAAAGGAAATCAAATCTGAAAGAGGAGAGGCAGACGCATCTGCATTCAAGAATGAAGTTTCTTGGGTAAGATGCAACACGGCTGCAGCTTCCAATTCGGAAAACAAAGGTTGTAACTGGATTCCTTCTCTTTCATGTAGCAAGCCATTCAATCCTTTAAATGTTTGATAAATTATAAATTAATTTCATGTGTGACCCCTTCTCGTCGAAATGAATAGTAGGGGGCTGGGCATTTTGGTTACTTTTTTTCTGTTGGCTCTTTAAAGATGTAAAAGGAAACATGCAATTTTTTTTTCTTTTGACTAACAAATCCAGATCTAAAACACCAGAGTTCGGGACTATTTTGGCATGTTCAACTAAAACTATTTGATAAAATAACAGCTTCTCTATGGGAAACAAATTACACCCCATAGTTCATAGATTATTAAACCTTCTGATACAAAACTATTGCTGCAACATCTGTTTCCAGGCAGTAAGAAGGCACAGCAGCAACCTAATGGACAGCAACTTGATATGTGAAGTCCTCAGTAGAGTGGCCTATTGAGAGGTATTGCATCGTAGGCTTTATCTACCCTGAATTTTGATAATGGTAAATTGCTTGGTTGGAATTTAACATACGTTAAAGCTGGTCTATTTTTTTTTCAGGTTTTTTATTATAGCGGGTAGTGTCTCAACCGGTGAACATTCTTGCCTTTCTTTATTTTCAAATGAAAATTGGTTATTGGTATTGGACGACCCGAATTCAAGATCATTTTGGTAATTCTGAATATCTTGAATTTCAGCCACATGTTGTACTACAATCATCGTGTATTGAATTCCCTGCTCGATTTTCATGTGTTTTGCACTTTTGCCAGAGGTTCTTCGATTCTTGGTACAAGCTAACAAGTTTAGTCGTAGCACTGATGATGGAATTACATGTAAATATGGCAGAGAAGCACCTCTCTCTCTCTCTCTCTCTCTCTCTCTCTCTCTCAAATATTGTGGCCTGAACATCTTTGGTAGTATATCTCATCTTTCCTGAAAAAGAATTGTGTTTGTTCTCATGTTGTATGTGGACGCTTCGAGCATTGTCGGGCAGCTGTTGCCGGCATACTCCTATGGCTTCGTACATACTCTCTCTATTTTTTAGTCATCGTTGATTTTTAAATTTAACTTTAACTTTTTTATTAAATTTTTTTGATAAATTTCATATATTTTGATATAATTTGATTTATCATTAGAGTTATTTAAATCATAATTTAAAATATTATATATTTAAGCAATTGTTTTGAATAGAACGATAGTTAAAGTTGATTGTAAAAGTTCATATAGATATTAATTTAAGAACTCAGTAAAAGTCAACTGCGATATTAATTTAAGAACGGAGGGAGTAATACGCTGATTTGGTTAGCGGCAAGATAGCCGATATTTTGATTCATGGACAGAAATATCATCACATACGAAAATGACATGAAGTGGAAACCTCCTTGACAATGCATGATGACTTGCATAGCAACCTCTTAATGTTCAACATGTCGCAAGACCACAGACAAATCATGCTGTTCATCACGCTGAACAAATCTCCCAACTGAAATTACTGAATCTATAGATGCTTCTGCTCTGTTCAAGTTCTAAACTTCTAATCAAAATCTCAGATCGTTCCATCATCTCGTTCTATGGAAACAAATCTTTGTGCTTTCAAAAAAGGAAGCAAAGGGTTAGACCATTTGATGTGAACGAAACACGCAAAGCAGGATCACATCATCACTGCTGCCACGAGCCAAAACCTTCGATCAGCGGATGCAGGCGATGTCGGCCCTGACCATCTCCAGGACCTCGGGCGGCGCGGCGGCCGCGGTGACCGTGACGACGGCGTCGGCCACGGCGCCGGGGCTACTCGCGCCGCGGCCGGGGCGCGCTAGGTTCGC